>JAKEEE010000169.1:0-260326 GCA_021498325.1 Bactrocera minax | reverse complement strand
TAATGATTTGCTTTTCTCTGGTTCACTTTTTCCTAATACATCTAATATGTTCATTAAACGACTTTGGTTGAGTATTATTCGCATATATCACCTTTGAGTTAATTTGATAGATTTTAATATAAATAGCTCTCACACGACGCAAAATATAGCAATGAAAGTGCATGAGTCTATAACCTGTAATATTAGTTAATAAGCACATAATAAGCCCTATAAAAAATCTGTTCTATCTAAAAAAAAAATCGATGGGTTCATCACCAGAACTACCAAAAAACCCAGCAAAAAAGCAATGCCTAGAGCTATGACTATAAAATTTTGGTTTCGATTCGTGAACAAGTCCACGATATTAAATTACTCTCGTTTTCTTAAATGTCTCAAAAAAACACGATTTGGTCTTGTAAATCATTGCCATAGAAGATGTTTGGCCTTTCTATATATATATCACTGTTTAATGTAACAACGAGCTTATTCTATTGTATATGGTAGAGGGGCAGTCTGCGAGAATTTTTCTAAGATAAAACCTTTTAAATATAGCTTTCTATATAATCCTTTAGAAGGCATATGTGCCCCTCTGCTGGTGGAATAACATCAAAGAACACACCAGAAATAGGAAGAGATGCTCTCCTAATAATCAATATTATGTCAATTTTGAAATTGCATTGAAAAATGTAAATGACTGAACTATATTTTGATATTAATATAACAAGCTACATTGTTAAAACAAATTTGTTATTAGTAAAATTTGCTGCAACAAAAGAACTAAATTAGGAAAATCGAACATGTAAACATATACATTGCCTTTTTTTCGATATTATTTACTTTTTCGCCAATTATTACTGGTATTATTGTAATTATTTGAGTTAAGCTAATTCAATAAACGATTGTTGTGTGAATTGCACATGCAACTCGTTGTCAGCGCTACGCTCATATGGGCATACCTAAGCACGCATTATATACATATACATACACTTGCACACATAATGTGCAATTGCATAAAAGCAATTTTCAAATTAGGCGCATGCAAATTGGAAATTACTCGTACAAATGTAAATCACTCTTTCGCCTAACTGCCTGCCATAGTTCATTTCACAGTCGGCAATCAAAGTTAGCGCACACTTACACGCACACATGCACCTACTTACGTTCATTCAAATGCATTTGAATGCAGCTGCAAAATGCTTTTGTCTATTCTGGTAACTCGCTGCGTAGTTATGGTTACCCCAATGTACACAAAGCGTCGGCTTTTCTTCTCTCAATTCCAATTTGTTCTTTCATTAGTGGCTTTATGTGTTAAGGTTTAGTAAATTATGACAGTGACATTCGTCAGCAATTTTATACTTTAGTGAGTAAAGTATAATGGCTTGTGTTGTAGAAGAATTAGCACACAATTTTCTATGCTGCATAAACTAAGTGCTATTCTTGACCTAATTTAAGATATTTGCTCAATTTTTATGCATTATGTAAGAGGAGAGTAAATGTGAGTTTTTTGTGAGTTTTATAATTAGATATCGGAAATTACAGTTAATATCTTAAAAAATTTTAATTTTATATAAAAAATATAGAGAATTTCAGTACCACAGATTAATTTTAAATCATCAAACTCGTTCCGCAGTTCCACCGATCATCAACAAGGTGATGGAAATTAATCAGAGAAACTGAACAATTAGGTTTAATACTTTAAAAATAAAACTCTTTTAAATACTAAAAGTATTGATAATTCAAAAATTAAGTTTTCCATAAATAAAATTTAAATATTAAGAAAATATATTTGAAAAAATATATATATGTATAAAGAGCATATTTAAATACCTGAGTCTCACAGCAATGCACGTACAGTGCGTATACGTAACATATTGAAAGTCAATTTCAACTTCATGTATGTGTGTTTGAATGTGTAGAGATGTGTTAATTGCATGGACCAATATGCTTACTTTTAAAGAATTCTCATTAGTATGAAAGCTTTCTACCAATTAACAAATATAGGTGAATGAGTGAATATAAATCAATTAACAATTTAGTAAATCAATTAGTGCAACCACGAATTATGCAAGCAAAAGTGTTTGCGTATTCATGCTACTAACTAAAAAGGAAAGTAAAAACACTTAGCGACATGCTGAATAAGTTTAAAAATCTAAACGTCAAGTTCTAAGCAATTAAAGTGTTTAAAATATGCGCAAACCAAATATCAACTCAGCTCCCAATAATAAGTGATCAGTGCGGACATTTTGCGCGCAAGGTAGATAATGTTAAAGTAGGACAACAAAAACAAAACTGTATTTACGGGTAGCGCTTTTGTCGCATTGGCAATTGTGCCAGCTGCTGGACAAGTCACAACGCCAGCATTCGGCAACGATGAATTTGCGGCATTATCGTGTGCACGCGTTGTTGGTATTGTACCAATTGTTGTCGTTGTTGTTGTTGTTGTTGCATTTGTTGTACTATTCAAAGTAGCAAGTAGCGTTGAGCGCTTTTTCAAACTGTCAACCGCTGCAACATTTTGCGCAATAAACTGCTGACGCGCCCCGCTGAGGGAGGCGTTTAACGAACGAGATGACACTACGCTTGATGGCAATGTGGATGTGGATGTGAATGTGAATGTGGTTGTGACTGATGCGAATGATGAAGATGAGTTTGATGTGGAAATATTATGCTGTGTTGTGGCTTGTAATGGCGACGATAACGGTTCTGCGGCTGCTCTAACTATCAGCTCTGCTGTTTTTCGCTCCTTTGCAAAGTGTGTTGTTGCATTTGATTGCCTTTCGCTGATTGATAGTTGTGTTTGTTCTTCTGTTGTTTGCACTTGCTGTTGTTGTTGTTGTTGTTGTTGTTGCGGTTGTCGCGCGCTAAATAGCGACATTGGTGACCATAAATATGAATTATATTTTCGTGCGATAGCAGCGACATTCGCATCTGCTGAAATATCTTTGCTCTGCAAAAAATCGAAACAAACAAATATAGATGGAACAAATGAATCTATGTAATGTGATGAAGCGTGAGCGAATAGGCGACCAGAATGTGTAAAAAAGGTAAAGGTAAGGAGCGATCTTGGGTAAGGCAAGGAAGAATGAGGATGAGTGTGGAAATGTTGATATTGGTTGCATGAAATTCTTTAAGAAGGCATAGACCATTTAGGAGGCAAAGGAAAAATATACGACAGGTTTGCTGTATTAGTTGCTTGATATACATACATAGGTACTGTGTCTATTTGGGATAAAAAAAACATTTGTCAGAAGTTATGCTAGATGGTAGAATAATAATAACTCACATTTATTAAACCCTTTTTATTACTGGTTGAACTATACAAACCAAATCTAGGTGCAAATTTGTAACCTGCTAAATCACTATTCTAGGTAATTCAACATTTTCACTACTAACTCAATATATTTGGTGCAGAACACTGGGTAAAAGTCATTCGCATCCGGTGCGCACATACAAAAAACTAATTTTAAATGAGAGTATAACCAAACACGCGTGTCTAGTTATTAGATTCATATCTTTTACAAGCGCGTATGTTATGTGGCATAGTTTAAATATTTATCTTAATTGCAATACAAAAATTTTTATAAAATGGAATTCTATTGTGAATTACTTGGCATAAAAGTTTCGAATATAAAATTGCTATGTGTAAACATTTTTTTTTATTTTTTAAACTAGAAGGTTGTTGTAAAATAGTTTGTTCTTTTGTTTTTTTTTTTAATATAAAATTACTCTGAAATAAAAATTTGGAATATCAATTGTTACATTTAGTTTCTAAATTTTCAATATATTTGTTTGGTAACTTTTGCATTTGTTTTTTGGTTAGTGAACCTAGAACAAATATTTCCTTTCAAAAAATATTTTTTAAAGATCGATGTATAGTGGCTATAAATTCTTATGTTGTATCACCCACAAGTATCCTTTAAGTTGTTGAAATGTTGAAATTGCTTGAGATGAAAGACATACTATGAAAAAATTGCTATTTTTTTTACAAAATTTAATAATAGTATTTCCCCTTTAACACATTTCAACCGCTACTTTAAGATTACTCACTCTTAATCTATTGAAATACGTAAAGCAGCACTTGAGGGTGAATAATATATATAATATGTAGGGCTAAACTATTTTATTTGTTGTTTTTTTTCTGTTGTTGTTGTTGTTTTGATATTGCATACTTCTGGATACTTTTTCAAATCTTATTTTCTAATTTATTAGTAACTACAATTTTCTAATGGAGAATAAATATGAATATAAAATTTAATTTATGCATAACATATAACTTTTAGTAAACATTATAAATATATAATTATTGACTAATAGTGTTTATTTGCTTCTCACTCACCTTAATATATTTTGGCTGCGCTATTGGCTCTCGCGACAGATGATACTGATACAGCACCATGTAGATGCAGGTGGTCGCCACGAATATGGTAAGGAACATTTTTAATGATTTCGCTACCGCCATCTTTTTACCTCTGTGCATTACTATGTACGTATTTTATTTTAAGCGGTTATTTGTTATTATGCTGTTGGTGTTTCTGTGTGTGTGTCAAATGTTGTTGGAGTATAATGTATGTGTAAGCGATTGCCCTCGTGACCATTAACGTCTTGTCAGTGTGGACATTGTCGAGTTATTTTACTCATTAGTTATTATTGTTATTGTTTTTTAATATTAATTGTTTTATTATTTTATTTGACTTGTTTTATGAAGCATTTTATTATTTTGTTTATTTTATTTTAAATATATTACCGTTAGTTTTATATATTAAAAATTGTAATGATTATTTTCCGCTTTTAGTAATTTATTTTAAGCAACTTAAGTATTGATATTTCAACCTTTTTATAACAAATATGTGCTTCAGTAAATTCCGTAATAAAATGTATTATATCAATTATTTTTATATTAATACAAATTGTTGTTTGTTGTTCTGTTTTTTAGAAGATTTTATTGCTATTTATATCCATTTTAAAAAACTAATTTATATTAATAAACTTTTGTCAGCAGTTTGTGCAAGTTTCGTAAGTTTTCACTTTAATATTTTATATAATTCATATTTTTTTATTATTATTATTAGTTATTAATACAAAACAATATCATTAATTTTTGCTGCTGTGTGGTATATATTTAAATTATTCTATTACATGTATTTATTAATCTTTACCCGATTTAAATTTTAAAGGTGTGTATTTAAGTTTAAATATGGTAGTGTTATTGTATACTTTCTGGTTAGTTTAAAGGTCAGTCGAATACTTTTTATGATTGTGCAATTTATTTACATTGATTACTTTATTTTGAGCTTAAGTGTTTTAGAAAAGGAAAAAACTAAAATAATCATTACATTAATTTTTATGTACAACATTTAATATTATTTTTATCACCAAACTTACTTTTTTATATCTTATACAGATAAGCTCTCGATTTTAAAACTGAAAATGGAAAAAAATTTTATTTATTATTTTCAGTAGAGGCACAACATTTTATTTAAGCATAAAATTTTTATTTTCCTTTTGATAAATATGAACAACAATTTATAATAACACTTATTACACATTTTTTAGCTAAATTGTGACTGAATATAGCCACTCAGTTCATATTAGAAAATCCTATTAAAAAAGGAGTAAAAAATTACCTCATTAATCAACAGATAATCATAAAAACAATCACAAAACCGTCAAATAAAGGTTACACCTTGGTAATTTAGAAAACCCTCCAGTAATCGGTTTTTTTATTACCACATTTTTAGATTGATAACCTTTATAACATTTATTTCATTTTTGTCGCTCTTCTAAAACTTTTATTCATGTAATCCACACTTTCTGCTTTTTTTTGCGAACGAGTTTTGCGAATTCCAGTCTGAGTAATCGCATTCATTTAATGGTACAAACAAAGATATGAATTGACCACTAGAATATATTTACTTACTGATAAAGCAAATTGGAAATTTCAATTTAAGTTCTTTTATTTGTATTAACAAATGCTTTTATAGACATTACATACAGATGTACACACATACGCTTATTAATTAGTAGTTATCATAAAATGTGTTGTAGAAATTGATTGTTTGACGTAGACAAGAAATCGCACAGTGGAACATTTCCTACGTACTTGAGATAAAAAACTTATTAGCTAATAATGTATTTATGTGGACAACAGTTACATGGGCAATTATGAAGTTGTTTGTTAATATTTGTTACACACTACACTTATTAATATAGTGCTAAAGTGTGGGTAATTGAAAATTAATTTAAATATTGGGTATAGGAATGTATAATATACCTTTTTTTTGTAAAAAACAATAAAAATTAAAAAGTAAATTTTATTTATATTTAAATACATAGTGTCATAAATTAAAAACTACTGTGATTCTTACTTCTTATATAGGTTTCGGAAAAACAATAAAAATATAAAAAGTTTCAAATGTGTTTCTTCTTTCTTTGGCAACTCTAGAAAAGCAAATGTTTGGTAAGAAATGATTAAAAGTTATTAGATTTTTCCTTGTAAAATGTTCCTTAAAATTAAAATTAAATTCCTTAATGTAAAATTAATTAAAAAATGCCTTCAAAATATTATTATTCAAAAATGAGGAATTTATAAAGAATTACAGCTAAATTTCCACATTGTAAGTTAGTTAGAATTTGCAAACACTAAACAAATAAGTTCACCATAAGAATTAATTTCGGAAGCAAATTTCCGATACCTCTTATAATAAATTTATCAAATTCGTAATTTTTGTACGTCCTTCCCTCATGAACTCATAAGCTTTTTTATATATATATAATATATGTTTATACGTAAATATAGACTTCATGTTGTATGCTTGGCTAACAACTTATCTATAAAGAATGTGCAAAAAGTTGAGCTAAAAAGTGGAAAATATGAAATTTTCAGCAGGAGTGCCAATTATTGAGCACTTGATAAAACAGACATACACTTATTTATAAAATATATAGATATTACCTAAATTAATGCTGCAGTGCTCGTACAAAAAGGCAGTGCATAAGAAATGACTTTAACTGACGCTGAAAGGCAATTACACCAGCTCAACTTTTTGTGCTGCAATATGGGTCAGGGCCAATAAAAATACACAAACATTCATTTCTATTATGCATAATTCACTTACTTCTGACCATTATCGCGCGCTTGACTGGCAATTGCAGGAGCATTCAACCGTTCACCAAGCTGATTTCTTAACATAATTTCCTTTTATAAATCATTTGCCAATACAAAATGTTAACCATCATTTTCACTAACCCCTTACATAATTTCTTTAATTTGCGTGCAATACTTGAAAAACAAATAGCAAATATATGCTAAAGAAATGTGCGCTGAAATTTATTAAATAATCATAACACTCATACTTGAGTTGACCCACTTTTTACGCAAATTTCACTCTCAACTTAATTGCAAATGCCATTTGAGTTTAATTGCACTTTCACTCTCAGACCTCACATAGCCAAAAGCCTAAAATTACGCTTGCATACGATTGTGTATGTATATGTTGTTTAGTGTCATGTAATTGCATGATTCTACAGCGCGTTTCCACACGACACGCCTGACACGAGTGCGATCCTGCTCTAAATGTCTATTAAATTATTTATTTATATATGTATTTGCATAAGTGTAAGTGTAAATATGTAATCATACCACCACGCAGTTATTGTCTACCAACGCCGACAATGCGCCCCGTGCACTGAGCACCTTCACCACCATTGCACTCCAGTCGTGCGGGGAGCCAACCAACCAACACACCAACACACCAGCAAACAGCAAACAGCACACGGGCGACAAATTGACTACCAAACAAATGTCGGTTGGCATGTAAAACTTTCGCTGAAAGCGTCAAGCAGTCGCAAAATGCAATGAGCGTATATTGTGAGCAAAAAAATGTAGAAAAATGCATTTTGCCACACCATTTTATAGACCACTTGCATAGTTCCGCCCCAACCGCCAACGTGTATTACATTTTAAAATAACTGTGTGGAATTGTATGTCTGTACCATCACTGCTAAGCCATTTATCCAATGAGTTTCCTGTACACAACCTGCAGCACGCACACACACACGCAAGTGCTATATAAATGTACATATCATGGTACAAATCGGTTTAAAATCAACCTAGTAGTGTGTTAAAATTCAATTCAATTCAGCAGGGTACTTCACACCCACATTTCAACCTCTTTGTGTGTGGTCCGCATGCATGCCCTGTTGGCAACAACTGCTCGTTTATATATTCTTTAGCTAAAATGCGCGTAACGCCTTCAATGTGCTGACATACATTAATAAGGCAGATGTAGAGACAGCTGGTGCGGTCTGTAGGAGAGGCCAATTCGAAAATTTGACTATAAATAATTCCATAGATAAGCACAATCAGTATTTTTGCAAACATTTTGCTATCATATCGAAATATAAGATTTGAGTTAAGTATTGCACACTGAAATATTTTTCATTAATTTGTAATCAATGTAATTCATAAACCATTCAGAAATACGTGATTACCTAGTCGAAAATACTTTTAATACCACAAGTAATACGTACATATTAAAAATATTAGACTGTAGAATGATATACCTTTTTAGAGCTTAGATAAGCTGCCAGCTGGTCAGCGGGTTTAGAAAATTCATAAGATAAAAAAAACGTATCTAATCAATTTGAAGTGCAGTCTAGTGTTAGTTTTTGATTTCTTTGATATTCTTATATGCCTGAAATATGCGATTTGATATTGAGTGTGCTTCGTTATTTAGTTTAAAGAAAATGAAGTGAAACGTACGACTCGACTGTTGTGGCCCTGTCTGAATTTATAGTTCTAGTTTAGTTTTCAACGTCTCGAAATAGTTCTTTTTGAACTGAGGTGCTAGTGTTGTTCAATATCAGGCATATGAGTTTCGTGAATACTTGAAATTTACACAAATTTAAATATAACATTATCTATAGTAGGCTTCCCAGATCTATTGAGCTCCAAAACGCTTCAAAAGTGGACTTTTATCAGACCTTAGGAATGCAGTACTCTATCGGTAGGTCAAACACCTGAACAGTGGGAAGCCTAGATTCTTTTAATGGCGTTTCGATAGTTTGTTTCCAGTGTCTCATAGAACCTAATTATTTATAGTGTCACACAATAAAATGTGGTTGATGATTATACTTCAGTAATTTATGAACCTTCTCAAATATTCACCTGTTCACCTTTTCAAATATTGTAATTACTTTTTAATCGTATTATATATGTATGTAGATATTATTAAACGAGCACAAAACTATGTACAAAAGCTATAATTACTATATCACAATGAAGGTCAAATATGCCTGCTATGTTGTGTCTCTATACACCATTTAGTTAACGCAAAGGAACTCTTGGCACCAACGGCAAAGACAAAGGAACTATTCGCTCTCTTTTGTATGTATGTAGGAATGTATCTACTCGATTGTAGTATCCACATATTTGTGCTAAGTATGCGCAGGAGTCCTATTACACTACAATGCAGTTATGCATACACAACTACATGTTTGTGCATTCACACATACAAACACACACATATACATGTGTAATTATGCATTTTCGCACACTTCGTTGAGCCGCGTGTCCTTGACAATTTTCCAGCATACAATGGTAACAAAAAACAAGTTCAAATTTATATTAAACTTTTTTTTTGTATAAACTCAAAGCGGTAGTGGAAGTGAAGTGTAATAAAGAGAAGAACGGAAAATGGGTGCTAATGTTAGAGCAAAAAAAATTAATAATAATAATAAGAGTTTTGCTAAAAATGCTGAAAAAGTAACTTGGAAGCTTACGCAGATAATAACTGTGTGGCCAGTAGAAATAAAATGCCAGATTTTGGTAAGATTTTTATTTTTTATTGCTGCTTTATTGCACCACAAATGCGGAAAATTCAAGAATGTAATTTAATATAGTGTTCACTTTTCACATTTCACATCTTTTATGTAAATGATTTGCTTCATGTAATTATGAAGAAAATTATCAATGCGATACCCCAAGAAATCAACCTATCAACCCGCGGATGAGCAGAGGAGCACTTTTAACCGAATGTGAACCAATAAAAAAGGTTTTATGAATTTTTTAAAACAAAAAAAATGCCTGTGTTTTTTCCTTTCTTTTTTTGAAATGCACGGCGACACATAACACACACGCCTTATAAACGACTCCTCAACACTATATTTCCTGTTTTATTGTTTACTTTTGTAGCAATGTGACGCGACAATAATTGTTCGCTTGAAACAAAGCAACGGCAAGTAAGAACAAACAAACGAGAAAAACACAGACGATGGCTGAAGAAAGGAAGCGGGAGCCAGAGCAAAGCTGAAGTTAGTTAAATGAGAAATATAGCATACCCATATATACTGTATGTATATGTATATATGAAGAAATCCCTCAGCGGCAGAAGATTTGAATGCAACTGCCCTTACTTGCATAAATTGCACTAAATATGCACATATCTATACGCTTATTTGCGAGATTGCAGAAGCAGCATTGAATTAAGCATACATCGGACACAAGTGGATAATCTGCAAATATATGCAACTACAATAAAAACAAACGACGCCAGCAATGTAAGATTTATTAGTGCTTACACACACGCGCGTATGTGAGCTGCCGTTGGTTGGGTGATGTCAAGTGATGTAAATAGAGCCTTACTTGGCGCGCGCCACATAGACGACGGCTACAGGCGACAGGCGGCTGACTGTTTAACTTGGATTTATGGCGAAAGTTAAGAGGGATTTCGAGGACAAACGCAAAAGCAAGCAATGAAAAGAAACTAAAAAAGAACTGACAGTGTGTGTAGTTATATGAAAGCATTCTGAAAATAGGTGAAAGTGAACTGGATGTGGCACAGAGCTGCAAACACGCACATATACATTTTTATATGTATGTATATAGAGCATCATAGTCAGCAAATGAACTACTACATATAGGATTTAGTTACAGACATGGTAAGGCTCAGTAAAGTAATGTGTGGGCAAATTTGAGGATGCATTTACTATAGTGTAGTAGTGTAATAAAGTAATTAGAAATTAATTAGTTAAAATGAAAGCGTGTTTTGTTTGTTTTCAAAGCACAGTCTACTTGCTAATACATCAACAAATCCGTCATTATGCAAGCTCTAACGACAAACTGGTATCAAGTCGCTGTATAAGAGCTCAATTTCACCACAGTGCTTTAGGGGGAAAAATATTAAGTATTTAAGTAAGCGTATCATGAGATTACACCACGATTCTAACTTTAAGGCAGTGCTTTAATATGTTACAACACTACTGATCTCTTCTAAGCTCTGAAGCTGTTGCCGGTGTGGATTTATAGCTTTAATAAAAAGTATTGAGAATTTTTCATTTCACCCACTCTCTTGCGAGAATTGGCTCTGCAATTTACAGTCGAGGCATAGTTATGTTCTAATTTGTTGCAAAAGCGTGGAAAGTTATATATGTGGCATGAAATAGTTCCTTTACCTTATCTGGGTCATCAAAAAGTACCTTCCGGAAAAGTAAAATTTAACCACGCTTCCCCGAGCCTACGAAATCATACAAAACATAAATTCTATACATGGATGACTTTGCGATGCAAAATTGATGAATAATGCTAAGCATTTCCTTCTCATTTCGAATGGATTTACAAGTTAAGTTTATAATGTTATCTAGCAACCATATCAATATAATCTAAGTACTTTTACTATAAGATTTCAGCCAACGTATACGAGCAAGGGCGTTGTTTCTATTATCCTAGCCATATCTCTATATGTACCAACTAGTTTGAGCTTAAAATTCGTCAGTACGTACACAAAAAAAGTTTACAAATGTTCCAAAAATCAAAACTAACCATTTCTCCGAATTCTGAGAAATTTGCTGCAATGTGCAGATTACATTCCTATTGTGAGAAATATGCTAACACACATTAACACATATTCAAATTTTCAATATGCATACATAATGAAGTGTATATGTGCACAAGTTTCGTACACAAAGCCACACAGCATTTATCTCAAATTCAGATTTTTCTAAACGTGAGTACACACAAGCTCAGGAATGTAATAGAAAACAGGAATTAAGAATTTGCAATACCACGAATATATTTTAACAGAAATTCCCTTAAAGGTAGCAATATACAAAGGACGGCTTAAACTCATTCCTGCAAACATATGAACGAACATTTATGAAGGAGCATCAGAACTCATACATATTAGATGCATTCACTCGCTTTTCAGTTACGAATAGAAAGATGAATTATGTTGCACCGCAGACAACACACCATAGCAGCAACCAAGCATATATTGTATATGACCATATGTAAATGTACTTGTGTAACTGGAAGTCTGAAAAGGCAACTATGTTAAATGTAAACATCGTCAAAATATGGAACACATCAACTTGCATCACATATGCTTATACAGATAAACTTTAGATATACGCATTGAATGCATGGTATACCTGGCAGTACAATAATATTAGACCACACAGCAGTACAGCAGGAAAACATACGCAAAACATATGTATTAAAGACGCTTATGACTAGTTACATACTATCCATAATAATATGCAAACTTAAAGTATCTATGCTTGATGTACCTATATTTTTGTGTGTAAGGGAGATATATAACCTCAAATTTTTTCCTTTACTATGAGTTCATTTAATATTTACATATTAAGTCTCTCATTAGTATGAATTTCTTATGCACCGTAGTTTTGGTATGGACAGAACTTAAAAATACGCCAGTAGTATGTAAACTCCATTAACGATATGTAAAAATGGGCTCCACCAGCCCTACTCAGTCGTTGAATGCAATTATTCAGCTGAATTCTTTGAAATCCTTCAAACATAGATATAATCCAAGTCCAAGTATATTTATTGAAATAATTTGAATTGTAAGCTCAAGGCATCGTCTTATCGATATTTTGGGCGCTTTCTACGAAAACTGTTTATTGCAAAGGCAATTTAAAAGATTAGAGGAAGCAGAAGAATCGAAAAGCCTTAAGGATAAATTTAATAAATTCCCCTAGCGATCGAGAAGAACTTATAAAACTGGAATTTTAATACTGACTGTGGGACGTAGTATTTAAAGGTAGAGACATCCAGTACACAGCTAATTATAAATAAAGAAAGGGCTGATGTTTGATTTAGAAACCTTACTCAATTAACCAATAAGTTCAAAAAAAACATGAGGTTAATTTTATAATAACATGTCATTACGCTGACCCCTAACAACATACACTCCTACTTTCTTTCTCATCTAACTTCTCCTAGTTATCTTCTCAATCACTTCTACCTCTTTCAGAACACACTCACTTACTAAGTGATCTTTCTTTGGTCATTTTCTCTAAATTTATACATCGTTCTTTAATTAGTTTTTAGTTTACATTTGTTAACCGAATTCTTAGTTGTAAGCATTGTAAATCTTAATTATTTACTACAGTTACCTTCAGAAAGTAAGGACTTCTTATTACAATTTGAAAGCAAGTTGTAAAAACGCTTAGAAATCTACCGAATGGGTTCGAAAATATACATAGTTAACCTATATAATTTGATTAAAATATAGTCGATATTAACTATTAAAAGAAAAATAAATTAACTTTCCGAAAAACTGTTTCACAGATTTCACCAACACGTGATTTACAGTTAATGTGCTGCTATTTAAATAAAATTATTTAAAAAATTTAAATAATCTGTTTTTTATAAAAAGGGCAAACTCTGTTATACTATTATTGCGTTAGGTTGATTTTTCCTATCAAATATTATATATCTATATATCTTTATTGCTCTCAAGCGTATGCAAGATTATAAAGTTTTGCTAATATTAACCAAGTGTAATAAATTCATTTAAACATAGCTATAATTAATTATCTTACCTTAAGCATTAATAATATTTTTAGCATTTATTACTCATTATATAACAATGCAATGCACTCATAGCAGTTTAACTACTTATGCAGTAAAGTTAAATTATAAATTAGAATATAGACAAGAGCTATATTATATAAAAGTCTACTACACTATATCGTACTAATGCTTATAACTGATAACAAATATTATTTATGTACATTGGTTGGCTAACAATGCAAGCTTATCAAAGCAAATCTTTTGGTATTTTCGAATTACTTTTTGTAATGTCATATTAAAAGTTTTTTACTCAGTACTTAGGTGCAAGCACTTTGTGGTATCTAAGCTTGTAATAACATATTTTATTAAATAAAACTATTATTTTCATTCATAGCGTATTGCGAAAGTTAATCAACAACAATGACCGATTCAATTGCAATTATATTTCTAGAACGCTTCTCTTATCAATATACCGTATCAGTATGGATTTATTATTTTATTTGCATGAAAGCTATTGATATCTGAAAGTATTTGTCATGTGATTTCACTTAGTGTCAGTAACGATTCACTATTTTGTATGCAATAGCAATACGCCCCTTAAATGCATGCACTTAAATTTTGAAAATAATGGTAAAAAATAAAAAAGCCCTATGTATATTGGCACTTTGTATTTAACGGAGAATATCGGAACAATAACAGATGATTTTGATGATTGATGATTGATAACAGATGAATAAAATTTAGACGAAATTGGTACTAGAGCTTTTCGGGGACTCTTAACTGTGTGGTTTATATAATAACAACTTATAGACCCCACTGGTATTTGGAATAATTCTGGCAATTTATAGAGAAGTCGGTGTGGCAATTTATTCATACCAGATTCTGCTAGCTTGAAACTTTCCATAGTTTGTCCGAAAAAATGTTGTCTAAGTAGTCTAAGTAGAATAACTAATATCGTTTTATGTTAGTTCATTGATGTACACGAATAAATGAATATAATGAAATGTGAAAATGAATGAATAATGAAAAGTGGCTTCAAATGGCACGCAGAGTTTATGGAAATTACTACAGCAGCTTGGAATTACTTTGCGCGTGATGATTAATATAACGGTTCCATATTTTCACAAAACATATAGGCATGTGCATGTTGTTCGTTTAATAGTTATTATCATTATAGTATTAGTGAGCCTTATTGTACCGCTTCGAGTTACCAAAAATAATAAACTCAATCCCACATGCAATACGCCCAACATCAAATACGATTTGACAATAATAAATACCAACATCAAGTATTACATATGCCCAATACCATATATATATGTATATGTATATATACTATTTGTATTATCTAAAAATCATGATATATTAGTACTCACTTAATTTCCAAACGAAAATAAACTGTTGCACCAAAGTTGCGTGAAAAATGGAAGTAAACAATTTAAATGTTATATGATACAAAGCAATAAAATTGTGGCATCCATAATAATTTCTTACTCACAACAGAAAGGACACACTAAAAATCATGCGATATGTGAAATGAAAGTTTCTAAAGGTGTTTGTATTTTTAACTGAGTGCTTCAGTACGGCTCACAGTTTTGGCTAATACATATATTTTATTATTAATAGTGACATAGAAAACAAATTACGAAAATTGTAAAGGTGTGACGAACACGAATTGCAAACCAAAAGAAAAAGTTATATATTTATACAAACAGGCTTCTAATAGACAGCAAGAATAGATAATTAAATAAAAAGGAGCGGGAAGATGAAAGGACGTCGGTATGAATTGAAATTTAGTCCCCAGTGATTGCTTATTTTAATTGACGCGGATTATGAGGAGATTATTCTTGGCATGCAAGAATAAGAAATTATGCTTGGGCTAATTGTTTACTAATCTCATTTCATTACCAAAATTGATAAAAATGTGTGTGAATTTTTGTATGGAAAAAATCGAAAATGTAATTCAAATGTATACTCAATTTTCTATCTATACTGCCCTGACGCTATCTTAAAATTGACAAATCTCTCGGCTGTAATTTTTTGTCTAAGGTCTATGCTAAGCACTTTAATCACTAAATATGCTTCCACTCACCATTTTCAGGTATATACTTTGTGAAAACCGACATTAAAACACAGATCTGGCAGTGTGTAACTACCAAGATTAAACATCTTTTTATTGACAACTCCTTTTTGAGGATTTTTTTAAGAATCTTCCCAATTTTTTACTTTTGTTTTGGAAAACTATTTTTTAATCAGTTCATAAAAAATATTTTAAAATTTTCTCTTTGCTGATCTTAGCTAAAAATAAATTTGTTTTAAATTATATTTACATCAATATTAAATCACACTGTTCAAAGAGCCAAAATTAAACAATTTTTTATTACTTAACATCAGTCCATAAATATTTTCACTTTGTGTTTGATAACACGTTCCCTCCTCTTTGAAATATTCAATTTACTTTTCTATGTGAATATTATTTTCGTATCGAACTAATTATATTCGTCAAAATATATACGAATGTATATACGAATATACTGCGCATAGAAATTATTTTTTCTTATCAATATACCTTTAACAGAGCACTTATCTGCAAAACCATTTCTTCCGCCAATTATTTTATAATATTATTGAAAAAAGTTGGCATATGATGCTTACCGCACTCTTATCCACTTCCGGCACTTCCACTTATGGCAATAAAGTGTCAATCGAAAATACAAATGTATTTAAAAACTTAGCACGTGTTTTGATATAATTTTTTAAAAACTTTTTGGTTGTGATTTTTCTGAGAAACCTCTCTGTGTAAAAAAACTTAACAAAACCTTGAATAAAAAACCGTCTAGCTAAAATTTTGGCTAATTTCCGCTATCAAATTTAACCGCTTATCATACAAACGTATACATATTTTGTGCTTACTATCAGACCGTAATTTGTTTAAAAGATTAAGTTTTTTGAATGATTATTAATTTGTGCTTGAGTTACCAGGCTTTGAAGAGAGCTTTCACATACAACACATATAATATACTATTATTGTTTATCGCTTAATTGTTTCTATCTGTTTTTTTTTATAGAAAGTACTTAAAGCTAATAAAAATATTATTTATTTGTATATTTTATTTATATTAAAGTGTCTTCAGCTACTGCCATTACTATAGAAGCAAATAAATTTAAAAAAAAAAAAAATTATACTTACATAAACTGTAACAAATTAAAAACGATTTATTAAAAATTAATTTAATTCAAATAAATTCTAAGTAATTTTAATTAACTTTTATTAATCTAAATAGCCAAACAACTACTAGCATACTTTACACTCTAGAAATTTTTATTAAACAAAAGCACACTGCTCTCGTTTTCATTTACACCATTTTTTAAGCTTTCACTTATTTAAAAGAAAAAAAGGTGTCTGAATTAAATTTGTCGTTCGAAAAACGCAAATGTAAATATTACAAACAAAAGCCACATAGTAATCAAATTAAAAGCCATCATTCATATAATTAAGCACTTTTGTGATATAATAAAGAGCGAAACAGTGAGCTACTTGTTTATGAATTTTATTGTTTTTTTATTTGTTCAAAAATAATTTAATAATAAAAATCAAATTCAAGCTTAACACAGTTTCAAACAATAAATGTTAAATGCGCGAAAAGTTTTTCAAAATAAACAAAACCGTATTGAATATTTTTGCACACTGCAATTAATTAACTGTTTTTGTTTATGGTCAACAACTTGTGACCATGGTCAAAACAATAACACCGATTTACTCTGTGTTAAAATAAGTACAACACTTCGGAAAAACGGTTAACAGCGAGGAAGTAAGCTTATTTAATTAAAAAACACAAACAAGTGGCGGTGTCATTTAGTAATGAATTTTTGAATAGGTCAACTATGAAACTAAGCCTCAGCGGACACAACCGCAGAATGTGGTGGAGGGGGTTGCTTTTAGCATGTAAAAGTACGTGCTTCAACGCTCAAAACGCTATCAACTATTACAACTGACGTATATATGCCATAGAAGTTTGCATAGATAGTTGCATGCGCTTCAAGAGGGGGGGCTTATTTTTTTAAATTTTAGAGTTTTTTCGTCGATATTCAAGATTATGCTACAACTGAGCATTGGTTTTGGAAAAAGAAAGCGGTTGTCTATATATGTATGCATGACTGCCTTAGTTTCGCCAAAACTTGACAAGTAGCGAATATTACTCATTAATGGCGAATCGAACTCATTACTCATTAAATCAAATATATTGACTTTCTATCCAATTACTCTTTTCTATAGGTTCAAATTAAATAACTTTCTTGTTGCTTTATTTAGATTCTTTCTAATTTAGGTCTTTATAAACTTTCCATTGCTTCTAGAAATATGAAAACTAATATATGCTAAAAATTGAAAATTGCTACTCCTCTTTTTTTGTCGTTGGACAATTTTAAAGAGCGTTTAATGAAAATGGGTGTTTAATTTTAAGGTATCCCTAAAAGTTTAAATGTACAATATCTTTAGGAATTTCACGACATAAATAAAAAAAATTAGGCAATGTTTTTAATCGTCTAAAATACAGAAATTCAAACACAATACTCTCCTAAAGGAATTGAAATGCTAAAGAATATATCTACCAGAGATCTGGACTTACTTTTGATACTGCCTGATCGGAAATGGTCCACGTTGCCGGCCTGTCACAAGATTTCGCTATTTAAACATTAATATAATTTCATAAAATACTCCAATTATAATAAATAAAGTTTTGTTAAAATCCATATCTTAAAAAGGGGTCTATTGTGCACACAAACACCTCTCTCGTCCGCCTTTGTCAAAACACCTAAACTTCTACTATATATGTATATAAGTCAGTCGTCAATGTCAGTGGCATTTCAGCTATGAAAGTCGCATATTACAAAAACTTTTTAATTTATTTTAAAATATTATGAAGTCCTCATTAAGTAACAGCAAGATGTGTAAATTCCTGTACAAAACAGCAAAAATTCGCAAAATATTTTGTAAAGTTTTGCCGTAAATTATTTCACATTTCCACATGTTTGGCTGTTTTGTTATGCCCGTGTAAAGTGAATTTGCGCAATTTGTATGATTTACTTACATGCATGCTAGTGTCTTAGTGTCGTTGTTACTCATATATTTTACATTTAAGCGCTTACATGTAATATGTAGTTATGTAAATTTTATATATGGTATATGAGTATATGGAGAGCACCTAAGTATTGAACTTGGAAATTTTTGTTTGCATTGTTTCACGTCAAAATCTTCGAAGCTAGTGCACTTGTTTGGCTGAGCTTAGAAGCGCTACTCAAACTTCACCAAATATGCTGTCAGCAGCTAAATTTATGATTTTTTGATGACGTAAGCACAAGTGAAAATAAATATATTTTAAGTGAAATTTTTTACAGTTTATTAGCAATATTTGCAGTTATTTGAGAGCGTCTCACTTTAGGGAGCGGCGAAGAGATATGAGCATGAGCATGTGTAGACATTATTTGCATAGGAATGCAGTACACTATCTGGAAGGTCATTGTATAGAAAACATATGGAGCAAAAGTAACAGGTTTAAGTATAGGAAGCAACACTGTAAATAAATACACATTATATGATGATGAGATGATTTCGTTTCAAAATACTTTGGTTCACTGTGCTCTTTGAGATTACTAAACCAAACAAAGTGCCGTTAAAGTTAGTTTAGATTCCGTAGCTGATCCCCAAGAAGCGTTCTTTGTGAAGCACTACATGATTTTACCTCGTCTTCTGCCAAACAACGTCTACAACTGGCCTTTTAAGCTTACAACATGAACACCGATTGGACAATAACCAGTTAAACTCCAAACTAGGAAAAGGTGAACCTTGCTAAGGTCAAAAGATCTCATTAGGCCTCTAACGATTTACTGTGTGCCAGAAAGATCTTCTGTCTAAGCAAGTGCTAGTAGTTGACCAACGCTCCGAAATCGAAATTAATGTTTTTGCTTTTCATTTTCATTTTCCATTGAACTTGTATGGCGACATCAATAAATATGACAAAAGTGGCATTTGCTATACTCTGCATTGTACTGGCGACGACCAGGCGAAAAGCGAACGTTAAATATGCTATATACACGTGAAAAGTTAAAAACAAGAACGGAGCCATAAATTCAACAGCCCGAAAAGCAAACGGCGACAGGACGACTGCAGCCGCATTGCCTGAAGTTCATGGTTCATGGCTTATGGATGCACAAATACATATAATATCCATGCATGGGAACATATGGATTTACGTAGGCGGAATGTCTGTGAAAGCCAACTGAAGCAATTCCTTGATTTTTGTTTGTTTGTGTTGTTTCAACACGAAAACCGATGCCCAACCATAGTGACCCTGCAATAAACCAATAGAACATCACCACATTAGCAAGCCAACAACGGGCCACCCAATTGACCGAAAAATCGAGCTCAACTATTGGCAATTAAATCTTTGCTAGTCCTATATAACAATACAAAAAATACAACAGCAGCAATAACACCAAACAACACAAATACAATAAATGTACGAAAAGGCAAATTGTTTCGCCAAAATAGCTTTGCAAAACGATTTTGTTGCTTACTTGAAAAGTTGCCAATTTCAGATAAAGTCTTTTGTGTGTTTGTAAATATGTGCATATGTATTCGTATAGCAATGAAAATGTTTTCACACACATGTAAACTGTTTAGCAAGAAAAGCGCGAAAAAGTAGCAAAAAGCTGCAGACTTGCGAATTTTTCCCACATTCACCGGTAACGGTATACGGGTATTTATTGATTGCAGTTTAAGTGAGTAGACTCAAGTGCATATAGACATACACATATATGTATGTAGTATTTTTCCACACGTCTACAGCGATGAACAAATTGTAGGATAATGGTTGAAAGGTACAAAGCTTGGTGTGTTTATGTGTTAGTATTTCAAAAGAAAAATTGTAGAATTATTGAGAAAAGTGACTTTCATTATCTTAATATACTGTGAAAATAATATTTGCTGTTTGGGGTAGAAATGCAAGGCAAGGAATTTTTTTGGAATAAATGAATAAAATGACACATATGGAAATTTTTGTGAGAAAGATACTAAGAGTAAATTACTTGATAGCAAATATGATTATCATAGAAGAATATAAATTTTCTATTGATATTACTTGAATTAAAAGACTTTGACTCTAAAATTACCAAGAAAATAGCAAGTAGAAATAGAGTGGATTAATGTCAGAGGGAGTAAAATATTTCGGCTTTATAAATTACTTCGAAACTATAAGAAATTTAAGAATCTAAGAATCCAATATCAATCCTATTAAATAAATAACCTTACTTACAATAGTAAACATAATGATTACGGTTCAAAATTATGAAAATTCTAGATATTAAAGGACATAATTGAATATGTCCTTTGTTAAGCCTTAAACGCTTGCCGTAGTTCTACAATCGCTAGATTGTTTAAAAATTTGTTAACCAGGCTTTAAGTATCATCAATAACTTAAAATTTCAAAATATTTACCGTATGTACTACAAAAAACTATTTGAGATGTAAATACACCGAGATTCAATACCATTACCGCATTATTCAATACCATGAAAATTACGAGCAAACATTTTCCTAGCACTCGTCAATAAAGAGGCAAATATGTTGTCTTGTTATTTTTCTCGATCCGTTATTTTTTACCCTTTGATGTGTGTGATATATGTTCTGAAGCTAGTTGATTCTATGATGTGAAATCGAAAACAAAAATCAAATACTTTGTATATATTATGCTATGTAAATGAGAAAGAGCGGTCTTTTTTCTGGTAACTTTCTTAGTTAAACATTTTCCTGCTGTTATCAACAACATGCCTTAAATTTATGTAAAAGGAAAAAACAAAATAATTACTAATGAAATGCTAAATGGGGAGTTAAAATTATAAACAATTAACTACATCGCAAAATAGACAGGCTTGAACTCGAAATAAATTAAAATTGATTAGGATACGGATGTAAATATTGTGCAAAATGCTGAAACATATAAATACTTTTGAATTTTGATAAGTTCCTAGGTGAGGAGAAAACTTAAATTTATTGCTTTCCATTGCTGTAACATTCGAAGTGCTTTTGGACAAGTCCACAACAAAATCCCTTAACTTAACTTAAGAGGCATCAGTTAGCAGAAAATACCCCTTGACCTCCTTGAATCCTGCTCCAAGCTTCTGGTATTAGTCATTTCGCTCCCATTTCAGGTCAGAGAAACTACACCCTGCATTGCAGTTCAACTCGAACTCAAATATTCTAACACATATAAACTGTTATCCCCTCTGATGAAGAATGAAATGATAAATTCTGTCCAATCTGAGGCAATAATGAGATATATATTCTCTTGAATATATGAAGAAACCAACAGAGCAAATGATTAACCACGAATATCTGACTACGGTCAATATTAACTCTGTAGTCAGAATAGCCATTTAAAGTCGAACCAATCTTTACATCCCAAACAACTTTTTAGGATATGTATTCCACTCGGACGTTCTGGAAATCATTTATGCATTTGCACATTATGTGAAAATGGGCTCAGCGTTAATATGGTAACTGTATTTAAAATTTTTTTGTAAACATACACATGGATATCCATATACCTGTGTATATACATATGTTTGTATAACTATGTATGTATGTAAGCATTTAAATTATCCCTGCTTTTGCTGCAGTGTCCTCATTTCATTCACATTTGCTGCTTGCTGTTACTACTGTCACTGAATTTTAATTAAAATTTTTTAATGGTCAAGTTTCGAAAATGGGTTATTTAAAATTTCATGTCGTTTGCATAACGACTGACTCTTGCCAGCACTCAGCATGATAGGATGGAGAGTAAGAAATAAAAATGAGTTAATAGACAGACCTCCTATCTGTTATACTTAAAAAGAACACCAACAAGTGTATACACACATACATATATACGTTTATATGTATGTGCCTTAATAAAATATCAGTGAAAGGGTGAAAGTACTAGGCAGTATTTGGTATAAAAATACTAATTGGTGCTTCATTATATTTTTGGTGCTTTATTTGTTTATCTTTTTCAGCCCCTGTTATAACAAGCTATTGACACAATACTGCAAATAAACTCCGGCCCGCTTCATGGTATGAGTAGATACTCCAGTTTTACCGTATGTGTGGAGGATGATCGTTCGGCTTAGCTATTTGCTGATTTGTTTTATTTTTTATTGCTCAGTAACTGCTAAACATTTTCCATTTAAACATTTTCGAAAAAGCGAACAATAAAAGTCGTTAAACGAAATAAAAATATGTATGTGGTTATACAATAAAATAACCAATAGCATCCGCCAATAACACCAGTTGAAAAAGCAGGAAGAGCTGAGCTGACGTTGCTGTGACAGCAATTGAAAATGGCATAAAAATGTTATGTCATAATAGCAACAACAATAACGGAAAGTGTCAAAGCATATCCAAAGTCGCAAAAATTATATTTTACACAAATGAAAATTCCAAATTGAAACTGACCAACACTCATATTATTAAAAAGCATTTTACTTTATTATTATTTCAAATATGTGTGCTAGTATATATATTAAGTTAAATTATTAATACTATGCCGACTAAAATTAGTTTCTGTGGCAGCAAAACATTTATGTATAGATTTTTGTGTCAGACTTTCAGTAAATATTAATCTAGCTAAATCATTTTCAAAGTGCAGCGCTTCTTCCATCCAGGCAATTAAACTAATTTTTAAAAATTGAGCACATTCACAACAATTATATAAGTTGTTAGAATATGTATATTTGAATACACTCACCACATATCTTTTGTTGTCCTTTTAAAATATTAGGGAAAGAGATGATTTCTGAAAAAATAATATAAATAGATATTATAACATGGAAGCAAGCAATTTACGAGAGAGTAGATTTAATACTAAAAACATTAAATATTTTTGATAAGCTTCTTTGAGGCATATTTTACCAAATGATACATTATTAATTGGGATGTGAGCGAAAATCAAATTTTGGCGCTTTTTCTATTTTCCATTAAAATTACAGATAACTTCAAACCTTCAAAAAAAATATATTTATGTTTATATGTTATCTATTTTCCATTAAAATTACAGATAACTTCAAACCTTCAAAAAAAATATATTTATGTTAAAGAGAATATAAATTAATGTTATGTATGATTTAATGTTGTCAACTTTTATTAAGCATTGTTAGGTTTTTTGATGCAATTTAAGTTCTTAAAATTGAAACTTTAGAATTGGAACTTTCTGAAAATTGAAGAATGTATTTAAAAGTTACTATTGGAATACTAATACTGTCAGATTCATATTATTCCTTTAATTTAGTACGAATGTTCCTGCAATTTTGAATATCGCGCCCAAATGTAGGCAACTTTTTTTTATATTAATTATACTTTAGTTAGCTCAAATTTAAATATTTAGTAAAAATTAACAAATAACAACCTTTTAAGTTTCTACCTGTATGTAATATATACAAAATGTCCATTATAAATAATTTCGATTACCTATCACTTATATATAGTAGCGCAAGTACCCTCAACACACAGCACACCACTGCGTATGAGTGACAATTTTTCACACATCATCTAAACTGAAAGTGGCAGTGCAAGTGGATAGCATAACTCAGTGCAACAGCAACCGCACATTGTTGTTGTTACTTTTGTTATAACAAGCTAGCACAAGTGACTGTCACATTTACTGCCAACAAATGTATGTATGTATGGGTATATGAGTAAAAATACTAGATAGTACAAAGCTGCAGTTCAATCATAGCGCACAGTTTAAGTGTAGCAGACACCTCATGCCACTCAAGTGTACACTACAAATCCGGAAGCCCACACGCGCCTGCATAGTACAGAATAATGGCCAGCTCGCCGCAACCAACACTAGCAACGAAATTTGCTGGATTTATTACGCGTTAGCAAATATGGCATGGATATGTGTTTGTGTGATTAAATGTAGAGGTTAGTTGCTATTTGCTGCTAGTATTGCGGTATTAGCTATTATACAAATACTAGCACAAAGCTCTGAGCTGTATTTGCTGTGCTTGTCTGTTGCTGGCTTTCGTGTGTTGTCGTTTGCTGTTTGCTGCCATCTGCCTGCGCACTGCCTATTAACACAATTTCTGCTTGCACATGACATTCGCAATGAACAACATGTACATGGCAACATCCACATGGCTGGAATTCGCCGGCAAAAGGAAACAAATGAAACAAACGACAACATGAATCAATGTGGTCAAAGGTAGCAAGGCAGCAGGAAAAGCAGTTGCTGCAATAGTAGAGTAATTTAAGCATATAAATTTGTTGACTTTTGGCCACAAAAGCTGTTACTGTGGCTACTGTGAAAATGTAATTATTGTGATTATCGCTGATCGTTGTTGCTGTTGCAACTACCGTTAATGTTAATTGCAATCACACTTGTATACATACAAGGTGCGCTTATTGTGTACTTGTAAGTGTGGTGGGCGAGTTGCGGTTGATACACTTTACCTCTCTTTATATTGATACCACTGCGGTTATGTAAAATTGTTGTAAATTGTTTTGCGGCTTTGTAGCATGCCTTGCATTTAATTAGACGAAAATGGTGTATAAATGATATGATTTAAATATAATAACAACTGAGGTCCCATATATGTGTATGTAATTAAAATGAGTTCATTATTATAGAGCTATTAAAATAATTTGGTATAAATTCTTTTAGGACGCTGAAATAGTTCTTAAGATGATAATTATTTTTAAAGACGAACCTCTTAATAAAAAATGTCTAACTTTGAAAATTTATTTTGGGAGTTAGCGAAAAAAATCGAATTTCTCTATTTCAAGCTTTATTAAGCATGTCATTCAGTGAGAAAATAATTTCATATCTACTTTTTAATAAAAAATTGCTACCATTGAGGAATCTATACAATCATCGGAATTTCCTTTTTCAAGAGGGTACCGACGTTCGACGGTGCTTCTAGGAACTCTTTCTACCTGGAACAAAATAAGCGATATTTTTGCCTACATAAGACTAACTGGTAAATTATTTACATGCCTTTGCAGCTTTACATCAACTTTTCGCAAAATGGCAAATTTTTAAAAATATTTTTATATTTTTTACCAAAAAAATTTGTAGTAAATTGATTACGAAAAAATTGCAAAACGATCTAAAAATTGTATTGTACGTAGTTTATTAAATTAAGTTACTGTAATATTACAGTGTAATTTTCAAATGGATATGCGCTATAGTCTCCGAATACCATTGTCGTCCGATATATGCAGTTTCGCGAAAAAGTTTTACTTATTTAAACTGACTGACCCGAACGGTTCGACGCTACAGCATATTGGAGAGATCATTTTTATTTTCACTATTCAGCTAATTGAGTAAACTTTTATGTCTAAAGTTTACTTTAAACAAAAAAAAACTTGATTTTTCTTTTTGTCATAAACTGATCTAACTCTTCAAATAAACTCAAGATAAAAAGACAATAGTATAGAGTTCTCAGTCAGTTTATATGCCACATTTTAGAAAGATCATGATGGCAAACTTATGTATTAAGTGGTAGCTTTATTCAGCGGGAGCCTCTCTCTACATTCCTCAATTGCCTACTATACCCAAGTAAACATTGTTGACAAAAGGATTTCAAGACGAACATTGTTTTAAGTAGGTATGCTAATTCGAAGAATGATGGAATTTTTCAAATTTTTTGCACGAGGTGTGAGCAAAGATGTGAGTGCACTGACTGCTTTTGATGGCAGGGCAAATCTTTTCTCGTGGCATTTACCTTGTTTCTCTATCTAATTTAGTAAAATAATATATTTTAATGAAAACTATAAAATCTTGGGTACACAGTGTTAATTATATAAAGCTTTTTAAAAAAGTATAATATACAATTATAAGAAATGGCGCAGATAACATAAGAAGCGTCTAGAAAATTGATCGTGCCATAAATATTGGTCCAGGTAAAATAATTAGTACTTTACTTAGCTAACTAATCCTGTATAATAACATTGGTCTTCCTCACATTTCTCTTTCCCTCTGCATATTACTAACGAACTTTTGAACTAAATTTTGCAAATTGCAATATTTCTTTAGCGGAACTTCTTTTAGTTACATTAAATATGTGTATGTACATGCGTATTTACTTGCAAATACATTTCACATGTACGCATTTCACAGTTCAATACCTTAAAAGCATCAATAATCATAAGCACACGCAATAAGCGAGCATAATAATGCGAACACCCTTGTTGTGACATTAAATTTCATCTTCAAAAACAAAACACACGCAAACTATACTACATGCCAATGTGTGGTTACATTTGGACCAAATGCCGCAGTAAACACTTCACATGGTATTTAATGTTCAGTTACGTGAGTGTGTGTAAGTACTCATATCTAGGTATGCATGTTTTTGATGCACATTTTTCCACTTCAGCTGGCAGCAGCAATTGTGAAAATACAAATACAATATCAAGTACCTATGCAATACCAACAAGCATACCATATATGCTTGGATTTATTTATGTGTATGTGTGTATGTGTTTACCAACGCGAGCACGTGGGACGAATTGCTGGTTGTTTGACTATATACATATAAACGATTATGCCGGTTGAGCACTTAAGTGTGCATATGTGCGGCAACCTATTCCCGCAAATGCGAGCAATGCTTCCGCATACTATAATAATTACTTTTGTTTCACCACATGCATACTTACCCACTTGCTCACAAGCCTTACACACAACCAATAATGCAATATACTTGCAAGCTTTTGTTGGTATTTCCTTCCTTCCGTTAAGTGCTCTTCATATTTTTCTCCCACTTTCCATTATATGTATATCTGCATACGTACAATATATTCCATTCACATGCATATTTTTTATATTTTTTGCGACAATTATTGCGAGAACCTTGCTCATATGACCGCAAAAGGTGAAAGAAATTAAATAAAATACTACAGCTACGACTACTTATAAGTTCATAGTAGCGTTTACAGCCACAAATAAGGTGTCAGAGCATGTAATCGTGGTAACATTGGTGCGTGCGTAATATACACTATACGTACTTCCATATTAACACACCAAACCAAAAACATAATTTAATTTGCTTTTCTATTTTAACGGTTCATAGTCACTTCATGGGAAAATGCATTACTTGATGTTCATATTTGGGCATACACCATACTCAAGATTTTCTTAGGGCAAAGAAAACTTTGAGCTCCAATATTCAAAAATCGTTGTAAATATTTTGGACATAAAGTGGCAGACTTGGTGGCAGAATAGAAAATGGCAGAGAAAGAGCGTAGTTTTGGGTTAACTGAGCCGTAGTTGTTAGAAAAGCATGAGTTTTAATCAACCTTTTCAGTCCTTTTGGATTATGCACCATAACTATATTTCGAAACCCTGCGGTTTAGACTCCATAATTGCCTTTGATGAATATAATATGCATTACTCTTTCATTCCTTTCATTGCAACAAATCATATAAAAAATTATTAAATTCACTTCAGAATCAGGAACAATATTTAATGAATTCTTAATAACGCTAGATAAGCCCCCACCATATTTAAGTGAGTTCATATTGTCCTCGTATTGCGGTTGCTTTCGTAGCGAAAGAAAACCATCTTCAAATAGTTATCAGGAATGCTGCCGAGTTGACAGTTTTTGACGGAATAAAAATTACGGTATGTTCCAATTACATACACCCGACTATCGTGGGAACACCATTGCTCATTGCAATCATTCTGGTTTATTGGGTTGCATTATGTTACATGTTATGTTGTCATATGGTCGTATTATATGCACCACAGCCGGCTGGCAATTGCAAATAATTATATGGCATAATGTATTTAACCAGCGTGGCGTGAATGACTTTCTTGGTTACGCCTTTTTCAAACTACACACACACACTCGCGCATCCTTCTTAGGCTGCTCAACCCATTAAAAGGCACAAAAACAGCGGTATAAGTTCTTGTAGTTCTTTGTGTATATGAAAATTGTTAAAAAAAAAAACCCTTATGCTCACCTGATTCTTGCCAGCAAGTTGGTATATTTGCTGCTGGCCAAACGGGCCGTTGTGGCTCCTATATATATGAGATTCAACTGTTTGGTTTGCGATGTGATCTTTTGCTTACAATTATGTATGCATTTTTATTTAATTTCCTTAAAATTTTTAAAAGCTAGCATTAAGGTATGAAAGAAACATAGTGGATAACCCTAAGTGAATATGTTGTATAAAGGCAATGTGTAGTAAACACTTGAAGCGTGGTGTTGAGAAAGCAGCGCATTTCCCTATTGGTTTCAGAGAATATATATATATACATGTGTGAATATAATATCGAATTCTAACTAGTGTTTTATT
This sequence comes from Bactrocera minax, assembly GCA_021498325.1. NCBI lineage: Eukaryota > Metazoa > Arthropoda > Insecta > Diptera > Tephritidae > Bactrocera > Bactrocera minax. The sequence continues at coordinate 231,197 of JAKEEE010000169.1, read as the reverse complement.
TTTTTAATAACTTACAACACCTTAGGAATAGGTGGTGTGTACCTTAGTGTCGCTTATGTAGTTAATGGCAGCTGTTGCAGCTTTTTGTTTTGGTTTCTTTTTAATGCTTCTCCAGCACGTATCTAATATGTGCATGAATGTAGTTTTAGGTTTGAAGTTTTGTATTTGCTGTGAATGACCGGGACAATAGTGCTTACAAAGTAATTTATTTTTATGTAAACTCTATTTTAATATTCAGTGTAATTTTAAATATATTATATAGAAATAGTAACATTGCAAAAAAAAATCTTTCATGAAAAAAGTTAATATATATCATATATTTTATTGCTAAATTTCGGTTTTGTTATTCAACATAGATGTCATTGATGGCGATACATCTATATATCAGATATTTATGTTCTAACTCTTCAATACCATTTTTATAGTACGATTGGTTTTTGATCTCAAAATAGGTCTCAGATCACAGATCTCACAAATTATTGAGGCCTGTGAAGAGAAAAAGGTCATTGGGGGCAAAATTCGGAGAATACAGTAGATTGCTAAGTAACTAAAAGCACATTTCATGCAAATTTTACGTCGTTTTTATTCATTTGTGATAACGTGAACCGGTTTATTAAGCGCTCGCTGGGCAAGCCCTTTACTCATACCCACATTTTCATGAACTATATGTCCAACACTTCCTTTTATATCTTCTCTTGCTTGGAACTTCTCAACCTACTTGGTATGTGTAGCAGGAATTCACAGTGTAAATTGTAAATTAAAGTCTTAAAATCTTTTTCTACGCGGTATATATCGATATATATCTAACTATTCAGAAACGTATGATATGAAGATGTTTTCTTTATTTTTCAAAATATAAACCCATCAATTTACAACTTTATCCTCTTTTGACTTTTTTGACTTTTTTTTACCGTCAAGTAAGTCAAGTGGGGAAACTTCCTTCCAGCGCATTCATATTTCATATGCAATGAAGTAAGTGCTAAACTTGACAGCTACATAACTGAACTTTATCCTCGCACTTTTTCAGCTAACTATGTATGCACACCAATTATAAGAGTAGACTTAGCATAGGGTGCTCATAGCCCAATGATCCAACCAGTAATGTGATTTACATGCCGAAGGTATTCTTGGTCCATGCTTAAAATTGAAGATGAAACCATCGTTAGTATCATGTATCATCCGATGTCATACGGCTTGTGAAACTATCACAATTGTCAAACTTTTATCTAGTCAATAGTCTATGCTGACAAACCAGCTACGACCGAACGGTTGGAAAGCAAAATTTGTTGAGTTACTGGCAAAATAAGGTCGGCTATGCTGGAAGAATTAGTGTAAAATTGGACCGATCGAATGATCTCCATAGAATAAAGTCGATCAAAAATTCCAGCAGACCCAAATTCCGTTTAAACACTAAATGCCATAAAATTTTCGAGGTAATAAAACCAAAACATTCTTTCATTTCAAACTTTAATTCATTTGCCTGTATTTCTTTTGTAATAAAAGTCCTATTCCTCCCAAACAAACACCCTTTTTAAGAAAAATGGAAATAAACTAGTAGCCCTTAGTGACGGGCACAACGCATTTCAACACGCTAAGTGCATTGAAATACCTCTCAACCGCATTCGCTCATACACATCGAAGGGTAGGTTCATTTGTTGTTACAGATTAAGTGCACGCATTCGAATATAAGCGCATGCGGGAATACATATAGTATATGGGTATACTTGTTAACACACAGCTTTATTTCACGGTAGGTGGTGGCGTGAGATAGGTGCGTTTCGCCGAAGTTAGTATTATTGAAGCATTTGTGTTCACCACTACTCACGTTAAAATCTACATCAACCATACGCACATATATTTAAAGAATCGTTAACATTACCGTTACCGCAATTTAAATGTTACATCAGCCACATGCCTGCACGCTCTCCTGCTTATTTCCTTTTCACATTTATGCACGATCACTTGTGTCTAACCCTATTTCCTATTTAAGCTGCTATGGTTCACCATTCAAGCGTTGTGTGTCCACCCGTTGCTTTGAGCGGACCTAATAATGTATGCCCTCCCATTGTTTAAAGGTTCAGTATATCCAACCCATTAACAAGCTCATGAAATTTTTTCATTACTTTTTATTTTTACTCCACGTGCCTTTAGATTGTTGTTGTTGTTATAATTTTTATATTATTCACACTTTTCTCGAATAATGGAATTAGCTTTACTTACAATTCATTACTAGTTGGGTTATATTATTCTTCCGTTTTTACTGTTATTTCTGTTATGCATTGTAACTTTACCCATTATCTCATTTCCATCTCACATTTAGTTCTGCTATTTAGCGAATTCCACGCATTGTTTGCCTACCGGTCTACCGGCCGGACCGCTCGCAATTCCTTCATATATACATCATACATAAAGCAACAGTTTTTCTGGGCACACCATAATGGCATACATTTTCCACTTTAAATGTCTAGAACGCAAAAATTATATCCAACAAAAAACACCAATACTTTTTTCAGACACTAAGTATATATAATCAGTATAACCGTTGCGCGGCAGTACTGTTAAGTAATGCTGGTAACGGTAGGTGGTTGGGCCATGTCAAGTCAGCCCAAGTCGAGTACGCACTTCACATATTTTGCCCTTTTGACTTTTTACTTTGTGTCTTACTTTTTTATACTTTTGCTTTTGCATAGAAGACACCATTACATATTTGCCTGTTATTCCTCCCGAGACCGAGTGTGTAGTAAATAATCGTGTCTGTTGTTGCCTATCAGCTGCTCCTTAGCACTTTGTTGCTTTTCCACTTTACATATATTTTCTCCTTTATTTATTTGCTTTAGCTCTACCCGGTAGTCCTGTACCCAACTACCTGACATTCTTGCAGCTCTTCACTTTTAGTACTTCCTATAAACAACGAATATGATAAAAAGCCGGCGAAAAAGCTTGACGAGACAGGAGCGTTACAAAAATACTAATTTCTATTGCATTTCCATACTCTCAGTGTTACAGTCGTTGACGTACAACACTCTCTCAGTCTCTTTATATTTGTTCTAAAAAATTCTAGCTGCCCCGGAAGACATAAACACACCTGCACAGCATGACGGCCCTTCGTCTCATATGACTTAACAGCGTGTTTGGTATCCCTATTCACAGTGTTTTTACAGAGTCTGTTAGAGTGAGTCTCTTAATGCTTACATGTTGAACATTTGAGAGAGAAAAATGGAATATTTACCAACTACGCGTTTTTTACATGCAGCTCGGCAGTGAAGGTGAGTAAAACCAATTCAAATGTGAACTAAGCAGTTTTTTAAAAAAGAATATTTAAAGAATGCATTGATTTTGTTTAACCAATCATTCAAACAATTCAATGTCTATCTAATTTTCAATAACCCATCTATTTTTATATTGCTATATAACTTCTTAACAGAATTATTTCCAGTATTATACCCAAATGGAGTTGCGATCGTAGCTTTACTGATTCGGAATTGCTTAAAAATTCAGTTATTCAATAACTGCAGCTGAAACATGTTTGTAGACTACCCGACATGTTTTTTGAAGTTAAAACAAAGGTTTAAGTACACATTTTACATTATTTAGATTTTTAATTTAAATATTTTATTTATTTTTCTAGAAACATCCAAAACTGGAAAACTCTCACTGATTGACTGACTTATATTTTTGCACTCAATTCTGGTGTGATAATCTGGTACTTTAGACCTTTTTTTGGAAAAACATTTGCCAGGTCCCATCTGTAAATCTAAAGTGTGTGTTCAATATATTTTTGAAAAAGTTTTCTGAAAGAACTGAAGAGCGCAGTATTTTAAAACTAATTTAATTAAATTTAATTTTAAACTATATTCTAAGAGTCTTGAGAGGGTTGCAAAAATATTTTTTAGTAAAATAAAATATAAATATGAGAATTAAATTAATTATTAAATCTTCACAACTTTTGAAAACAAAGAATTCATCGTTTCCCAAAACAAAATAATATAACAATGTGATTCAGTATATATGCTTGAATAACTAAGTAAATTAAATTATTACCAATTGAAATTAATAATTTGAAGCAGTTAATTTAAAAATTTATGAACAATAACGGTATTTACGTATTAAATGAAATATATTTGGAGAAAATACTAGAACGAAAAGCTAGAAAGGCGAGCAGATAAACTAGCCCAGTGAGTCCAAGGTAAGATTGAGATATTGGCAAACAGGAAAGATTGCCTGAATCTCTGTAGATATTACTTAATTTAAGCAAAGTAGTGTAATTAGATACACCAAGAGAGATTGCGAATACCACATGTTTCAATGCAGTGAAATTTATTAATTATACGAAGGTAGAGGCTCTCATGGAGAGCAGTAAGTAGCTGCTGATGGTAAGTAACACAGAGTTCATGGAGACCACTTTTGGAGAAGGCTGACCTAGTGGAGAAGGATTTTTTTCACTTTGGGAAAAGCAAACGAAATACTTAAAGTAATTTAAGTGTGTGTTAAACCAAATAAATTTAATTAAATTTAAACATTGTCAATAACAACAACACTGTCATAAAAATAGCGCCTATTTAGGGATGTGTATTATGGGTAGATCCCAAATTTTCATTGTATATACTCTAAATAAACTGAAGCATATTAAATGAAAATGAATGCACGTACAATTTCTGAATGAGAAATTTCTAAGAACAAATACGAATAAATATAATACCTTTTAATTTTTCACACACAAAAATGTTTTTATTTTCAACCCTATTTACAAATGTACACATATAGTTTTCCATGCACACATGGTTAGCACGCACAAAAGGCAAGTGCTTGGTGTAGGCGCTTCACGTCCAAGCATTCATTTATATGCCAGACGGCGCATACAAAAATTTAAAAAGGAAAACCTTGTAAATGCCAAAGAATGGCACTTTCACTTTTCCCCAGCATCAGTGCGAAGTGGAAGTGGTGGAGAGGAGTGGCATGAGTAGGCAGCCAATATAATACGCGCCGACTCGTCAATGAATACACAACAGCATAAGTACGGAAAAAGCTAAAAAGGAATTATGAAGGAGCCACTTAAAAGCGGAGCAAGAGTTCGGAGCGCTCAAAGTGCTGTACCAAAGCAGAGAAAAATAAAGCAAAAATTAATAAAAAGAAAAATGTATAAAACAAGCAATAAGGCGAAAAAGCTAAGTCAATAGGCGTGCGAGTAGCCACATCGAACGATGGAGCCACGAGAAGCAGGCGCATGTGGTTCACATAAGGTAAAGTAAAAAATAATGCAAGCAAAATTTGTTTGCTTTTTGGAAAAGGAGAAAGAGCGCTACGGCGACGTCACTAAAAATAGAACAAACGCGGCGCATGCAATCGTCGAGGAGGCAATACGGCGCAACGTTTGAAGAGGAGGATTACGCGCGCGAAACTGTTGGGCGCGCACTTTCATTGTGTTTCAACAGTACGCATACAAAAATGCTTACATACGTGCATATATGCATATTCACAGCAGAGTTGCGCTGACAGCGTTGAGTGGGTAATGCGACAATTAGGTAGCACAATGGAAGCAACTAAAAAAAATTTAGAAAAAAAATAAAACAAAATATTTACGAAATCATTAAAAACCAAAAACTCAAAAAAGCGATAAACGCAAGTGGTTTTATGCGGTAAAAAATTTACTTTGAACGTGAATTTGAGTGCAATGACATATACACTATTATCTGCACATATAACTTGCTTATATAAGCATAAATTTCAGCATAATTCAAAAGTAGCGCAATCTATGCCATATCGTGTGAGACGCCCGTCTTTTGTTTATGTATGTTTATATATGCTTTATGATACGTATTAAAACTCCATTGTTTCTTATTATTTTGCATTTCTGTTTCATTTACATGGGTTTTGTTTTATAGTTTAGCTTGATGATGGCGTGCACATTTGACTGCTTAAATTCACTTCTTTTTTGATTTTGGTTTTTGTATTTCTTGCTGATAAAATTAAACAAAGCCAAAAAACGAAGTTCGACGAAAGGTCTACGGTATATACTTAGACTTATACTTAATCAATTTAAGCCATCAGCAAAAATTTTGATGATCATGCGAAAGAAGTTTCCTGTTTGAAGATAGAACTTAAGAATTGTAAATTCATTATCAGTTCTTGCCGCATTTGGGATATTCTATTGCTTTACTTTTATTAGGACAGAAATTCCCAATTCATACAGCTAATGTCTCATTCAGTATTGCCGAAGTAATACCGACAGGCAACTATCGAGAATGACATCTAGAAGCATCTAATTTCCAATATAATGATAATGTAAGATTTTCAAAAAGTACATTCTTAAAGTACACCTTGAGGTTCTAAAAAGATTGTTCAATTGATAGGACAGTGCAAAAAATGTTTCACTGTCGAACTCGCTGTATTTACGAAGCGTTTGGATCAGTCAGCTTCAGCAAGTAAAACTTTTCTCGAAACTGCATTTTTCAAATCGCTTGAAGATGGTACTCGGAGTCTATCACACGTATCCACTTGAAATTTTGACTATAGCTTCACAGTAATATTATCTAAAAAACTACATACTTTTTTTTGTTATTATTTCAACTTTTCCTTAAAACCATTTACTGCTAATTTTTTCGGTCAAAATTTTAAAACTTTTTACCAGTCGCCATTTTGCGAAAAATTTATGTAAAACTAAAAGCGTACATACTTTACTAGCAAGCCTCATTTAGATTAAGATCCCTTTTTTTATTTTCTTTTCAGAGAGCAAGAGTTCTTGGAGTCACCTGTTGAGGCCCTCTTGAAAAATATATTTCCGAAGATTTGCCGGAAAAAGAAAAAGCCGATTTCTTTTTCCTTGTCAAAGTTAGGTCTTTTTTGAGGACCATAGACTATAGCCAGCAAAAGTTCGGCACAATTTCGCCACAATTCTTATACAAATAATTAAATAAGCAAGCATTAAAAATGTTTTTTTGTTTAATACACTAAAATACACTTTAATACATGTTATAATACATACATAATTAAATTTAAGTCAACAGACATTCCTCCGGAGCTCATACGTCTACTGTTTAGCTTCTGTTTGACTACTTTGATTGTGCATTACGCACACTTTTATATTAAATACATTTATATGCACACATACACATATATCTGTATGTTTTTTTTAACATCAAGCAAACGACCCATAACAAAAGAAATCATATTTGTATAAACGTGTATGCCTGTGTGATATGTAGGCGAGTATTTTCATGCATTCAGAGAAGCATAAAGCCATTTATCTGGACTTAGTTTCCGTCCTCATAATTTCTTTGCAAGTAAGCGAATCACTTTTTAGTCTGAGTATAAAATTACAAATATACATACATATATGCGCATTAAAAATAAAATTTAAACAGTGTGTGTCCCGTGCATTTAAATATAAAATACTTATTTGGAGTTAGTAATCGCCAGTGGTTGAGAGATTTCTATACTTTGAAGTCAATTATTAAAAAACAAAATTTTTTCTATTTTTTTTTTTATAATCTTACTTCTACTCCTTTCTACTGCTGTAACATATTTTTGCAGATTTAATTTTCAGAATGAATGAAATCTGTTTTGTATTTTTTATGATATTTCTTCTAACCCTTTCTACTGTTAGAACATACTTTTGTATTTTTTTTTGCAGATTTAATTTTCATTCATTCTTTTTGTGTTGAAACTTTCTTACATACCTTCGTGCATATTTACATAAATACTCGGATGTACCATATGTGTTTTCATATTAACATTTTGCATTTTTTTTTTTATATTTTTATTTTGTTGGCTTCATCTGCGCTCAATCTTAATCGTTATGCAAACATATATTTTTTTTTTTATCGCAAACATAACTCCTAATTTGTTTCGTAAACAAGCAAGCAGCGGTCGTTTCATTCAAGCTCAAATGGTGTGCACATAAAGCCCCCGAGATGCCATGTGATACAAGTGAATTGGAAATCTATGCGAGACCTTAGCATAAAGAGAAAAGCAGCAATATATTTAAATGCTGTGATGATTGTTGAATGGTGGTCTTATAAACACAACATGTTTTGCGATTTTTATTTCTGAAGCTCAAGGTGGTTTATTTTATTAGAGCACTGAACCTCACACTACTTACTTACTTACACTTACACTTACTTGTCACAACTAGGCAGAAAATTATTTGATTATTTATAGCAAATGAAATAACTGTGAAATATCATAAACTGGGTGTTAATCAGTAGTACAATACGATGGCAGTTTATAAAGCAGTCAGTTATTGAAATTTAACTAACTGCTTGGGTCTACTCAGCTTGAACTCCTCCCGCCCCTGTGCCTATAAATATAGCCAAAAACTTGAAAACTTTGTCAAATTTATATTTAAAGTAGAACATAGGCACCCGTAGACTCACTACTCTTAAAAATTCATTTCCAATAATACGTTGGATATATAATAATAATAGTATTGAATGATTTCAGTAAATTTTAAATATCACTGATTTATCCAATCTTCTATTCATATTGCTATAGTACTTATATGTCTCAAAGCTAACTGATCTTCACTAAGTCACACGCTCTGAGGGCAAGCAAACATAGAGTTCAGTTGTGCTTGAACTTAAACTACACATGTCTTTACTTGCTTTCATTTGAACTACTACACTTATTGAAGTATAAAGCGCTCAATTGTGCAATTTTTTATCAATAATTCTCTGAAAATTTTTATACCCCATACAAATTTATAGCTAATTAGAAACCATAAGCATAATAACAAATAGCAAATTACATGATTACTAACTAGTAAAACACTACTTTTATATCGCATTGACTTTTTATTATGAAATTTTTATAGAAATGATTACAAAAATCTAAATTTTTTTAACTTTATAAATCACAGACCATCCTCCACGTCGCATTGTGAAAGAAGAGATTGTGGAATGAGAAACTTACAATGAGAATTTGTTAATGAAAAATTTTGTAGAAATCTGACAACCGCAAAAAATACTCCTCAACATTATCAAATTTTTGCAATTGATTTTACATTTTTATCAATTTAAAGATTGGCTCGAAAATAGAATTAACACAGTGATTCTAAAAATCTGATTAAAGAATAAGTTAAATGAAGATTACCTACTACTTTAAATATCAACAGAAGTAAATATGGTTACGAACGATTATTAAATTTTATTGAAATCATTGAACGAATGCCTTTGGTCGGCAAAAGAAGACTTTAATAAGAAAATATTTTTTGATATTGAGCGGAAACTGGTATTGAACCAAAATACTGTAGTGTGATATATAGAATTTGTCAAACCAGTCCAGTTTTCTATATCATTAACAGCTTAAATGCATTACTTTGAGTTCCAATTAAATAGTATTGGCAATACCCTCCTAGATTAGACCCAACTTATACACAAGTATAAGAACATATAAAAGTAGTTGTTTTTTTGCGATAAAATCAATGGTATTGTCAAAGTGTATGAGATTAGCTTTACAGCGTAATAGCAAAAAAAAAAAACAAAAACAAATGCCAGCTGCTTCTGATGAGAATTTATTTGGAAAATAATACACTATACTTCTTTGCAACAATTTCAATTTATATGCACATAAACGACCAGCTAATCAAAGGAAGGAAAATCCAAATCAACCCCGGTAAAAAAGTGAGTGCGTCTGTAATGTTCATATCTCTATTCCTTTAAGATCCCGTTTTGCTAAATCGGATTATTTCGAAACAAAAAAAAACCAATTATTAGTAATTTCTTTGCTAAAATATTAAGAAGATTTCTCAGTCTCAGTCAGTCTTATTACTTTGCAGATTTTTTTTTTCAAGTTCATAGCTTAATTAATATTGATTTTTTGCTGCTTCACTTTTTTATAAAGTAATTGGTTCGTTGCTGCATATTTTGTATGTTTATGTGTTTTGTTATTGTATTCATAATATTTTAGTTCTTCATACTCATTTTATGCTTTTCTCCATGTCGCCTTTCATTTTATGCGCAAAGGCGCAAACATTTATTTCCGCAATTTATTTAAGCGTTCAGTTTTAGTTTTTTAACTAAAAATATATACTCTATACAGTAAACACAAATGTACAGATTTACATACATATTATACATACATATTATTCTTTTTTATTTTTGTAATTCGTAACAGAAACTAAGTGATAAGTTATATATACCTCGTTTGCGAATTTGTAAAAACAATTATACGATAACAATTTAACATGGGTGTGCAAATACATTTCAAAATGCAACAACAGCAATCTCGAATGAGCGAGGGAAAAAATTAACACTTCAAGCTCAAATATCGTTGTTGTTATTACATACATACGTATTACATACTTACTTACTTACTTATTGCCTATTATAATAACTAACTATTTTAAGTTCCGTCAACGTAAATATAATATCAAGTCAACTGGGTGAATTTAATGAATTTAGGGGCAACTAACCCAAACTTTAGTTGAATATATTAATCGCTTATAGATCTCAGATCTCTCTCAGGTTAAATCTCTTTAGTTGTTGTTATTATAGGAGATAATGCAGAGATTAAATAAGTTTTTTTGTATTACTAAAAGTATTGTCAGAAAATCAGTTTCAGGCCCCATAAGGTCTTTTTTAGGTTTTACGGTCAAAAACAAATTTCTTACTAAGCTATAGAAATGCTTTGTCCTTGAAGGTTAGATATTAGAAGGTTACAATAAAGTACTTAAACTTGACAAGTTTGACAATAAAGGCTATATAAATATCATGAGGAGTGCTGAATACAGCTTTAGACCCACAAAATTACTTTTAAATCCTGCAAAATGTGTACTTATTAAGCTTAAGAAGTGCACAAATCGAAAATCAAGTTTCTCATAAGATTGTGCGGAATCGTAAGATAAAAGAAATTTTAATTTTAACTCATCGCACCTCTTTCTTTATTACAAATGTACACAATTATTTTAAAAGGTAAAACTTATATGCATATAATTTACACCTCGCTTTGTTGCGAAAAATTGTTATTAATACGCAGAAAATAAAATTTTCGTTGGACGTTTGTTTTTTTGAGGAAAAATAGCATGAGAGTTTTTAAAATAAATCTCAACTTAATTTTTATTGCGTACTGATTTACGTATTTATATGGGTACAACAATAGAAATATCTGCAGTATAAGAAAACTTCCACAACTACAGAAAAACCAAAGCAGCTAGCTAACTAATTACCCATTAAGAAGTAATTACTCAAATTGTCACTTTTCGTTATGTAAATTTTATGACACTCGCAGACTAAATTAATAATTTCTAAAATTACTTCTACGTAAATATGCTTTTGTCACTTACCCGGTTTATTTTAAGCTACTTCAAATACGTAAGCAAGTAATCATTGTATTTGCTGTAACTGCTGAGATTGAGACGATGACTGTTTTGTTATTATTATTTTTCCTTATGATCTTTTTAGTTATATTGTTATACTTATACACATTGCCAGCATAGCTCAAATGAATTTGCTTTGGTTTTGAAACAGATGTCAACAATATATTATATTTGTACACATATACATTCATACAATTGCATATATTATTAACTTGTCAGATATTAAGGTTTGCTTTAATTCACTTAGTTATGGCGCCTTTTAAATAAAATTTTTATTATACTTGTTGTTGCTATGAGCACTATTAACGCTTATTAATCATTTGCATACGAGTATATACGGGCCTCTTTTTTTATTAAAAAAAAGATTTTTTTTAATATTCAGTAAAATCGCGACTTTGTTTGGTGGCTACTAAGCGATGTATAGCAAAACGATAATCTCACACAGGCGTATTGCAAATAAATAATGTGACCAATAAAACAAATATACATATGAGTAACAACCGGCCGCCACTTTGACATTAATGAAAAAAAAGCTTTGGTTGTTTATAAACAACAAAGGAAAACACCCCTTAAATGGTGTCAGCGGGCTCAGGTGTTTGGCAGCGTTGTCTTAGACAACCGAGCGACCAATCGTCCGACGGCCTTCAGTGCAGTTGTTGTTGGTCAAAAAAGAAAACAATTTTATGCGTGGAGTAAAATATAATAGAGTGAAATTTATTATCTGAATTAGTCTTCGCATGCTCATATTAAAAAGTAAGTCACTTAAATTATAAAAATACACGAGAAAAAAGAGCTTAATATACAGGAAGAACTTGGAGTGTGTTACAGTGGTTTACCCGACTACATGTTCACTGCCGCTACTGCAAGGCAACGTTACAGACTTAAAGGAGAATACAATATCAAGGCGCAGTATAAATAAACAAAGGGATAGCAGGAACATGTACACAAAGCAAAACGCAAGATTACCTTCCAAATCACAAAAATCAAGCACTTTTTAACAAAATTCTCTGCAATCTTAGCAAGCATAATTTACGGCGTCTAAGCATAAAAGTTATTACCAATTTTGTTTTTCATTACACTCAATTTATTAATGTAAATTTTAGCTTCTTTTCAAACACACATCAAATATCCTAAATAATTTGTACCAAAATTCCAACCCACAATACTTAGTGCCACCAGCGAGAGCTCCTTTCATGCGCGCTGCGAAAGGATAACTGACTATTAACGTTTTAGTACACCGCACATTTACTCACGCGCTATAAAGTTGTCGGTTTATTTCGTAAAAAGGAAAATTCAAAGAGCCTAGTACCTACCACTAAGTGGCGTAGGCTATGCCGATACACTGCACTATTCATGCACATACTCCCACACAAAAGCACGCACAATTTATGAGTCGTTTTTAAACACGATAATAGTCATTAGTAAAAGCGATAATAAATACATGGACTTAGTGTACATACGCCACCGGAACAGCGACAAAATAAAAATTTGCCGATAAATATATACAATATATTTTGACCGCAACCCATTAGGCGCGATTACGTTTTATGTCGCTAGATATCTTATTGAGACTGAAGTGGAACATGTGAAAACAAATTGATAAATACTATCGCCACACCAGACGGCAACAAGCAACAAATATCAATACAAGCTAACAGTGACCAATGCAAAGGCAAAATGAGATTTATACATTAACAGTGGTGGGTTGGCGAAATAACAGAGAAATGGAACGGAAGCAGCTGTACAAAGCAGAGCCGAGTAGGAAAATGCGACAGCGTAGTTAACCGTTTTTTAAATATTGAAGAAAAACACATTCGTGCACACATGCATACATATATATACATTTGTTGAAAATATATTCCTCATATATTCCTCATATTATTGAGCATGGTCAGGCGAGAGACTGTTACTACATACAACAAACAATGGTAAATGGTGGAATGCTCCCGCAATGCTGTCAAGCTCACAGCGATATTTGTGCAGCAATCTGTTATTAGCAGAAGACATTAACAGCGGTCAATAATTTACTGACTGTAAGAAAATAACAGCTAACTCGATTTTGAAAAGTTTCGAAGCCTACACTTGAGGTTGTCATTTAGGATATACAAGAAATATTATTTTGTCTCTAAAAGGTTTTAATTTAATAACTTAAATTTGGTTATTTTTGATACATAATCTAGAAAATCTTTCCACTTTAGTGTATTTATTTAAAGGGATGGGGGAAATTTGTGGTCAAAACTTGGTTGTGTCGATTTTCGACATTTTTTTAATTGAACTAAATTGGTAGTAATATATAATAAACCAAAAATGACGACTGGCTACTCAGTTGCCTATATTGATAGCCGATAACCATGCATTATATAAATTTTGATATACATTTGCCTAGCAACTAGGTTACTATACTCGCATTAGTGCCCAACAACATTAGGGATGTCAATTTTGTTGAGCAAACTCAACATAGCCTATTTCGCAGGAAATTGTTGAACTTAAGCTCCCACGAGTAAATCCCTTAAGACAAATATTCTCATAGATTATGCAGAACAGCTCATTCGAGTTGAGTAAGGCTCGCTTCTCCCCTGGTGATTGGATGATTTTTATATATCTCCCACTTTAAAGTTGATTTGATTGTTGCTGGGAGTATTTCAGTGATGTTTCATTGTCCGACGCAACTGGGTCGCAGCCAATCGTCGTTTGAATATGTTTTTGGATAACTACAGCCGACCTGACTACCATTTTAAGACGTTTTTACCATTTTAAAGAACCACTCGAATCAGTTTACTGTCTACAAAAACACATGCTTTAAAATTCTATTTTACATAATTCTTTATTTGTCCTTATACATCAATCACTTTTTAGAAAACACACATCAGCTAATTGTTAAGGTAATAGGTAATATAAAATGTTGTAAAAATTGTGAATTACGAGTATATTTTGACTGTTTCAATTCAATGGGCTTGTTTGGTTAAATGCAGCTTCTTTTGTTAGTTAGTATTGTAAAATATAATAAATTCATTCATAATAACGAGTATTCAGCGAATTACGCACGATATGCATGCAACTAGATTTTCACATTTATTTTGGATAAATATCCATATATGTATGTATTTATGTGTATATAAGTTCGTAAGCAAATTTATGAATGGTATATTTGAATATTAGTACTTTTTCGATTTTGTTCATATGCATACGATAGTGTAGACTTAAGTAGTCTCTTAAAATTCGATACGATAACTAAGAAAGCTTTTAGAGATTCCAAAATCTATGCTCATTTACATACAAGTATTTTTAAAGGAAGCAACTACAAAACAACTAAAGGTAATCTTTGGACAGGCCAATGGCAGTTTTTGCTTAAATTCTAATCGACTGTGCAATATGCCACACTTATGGATCAACAAATGAAATCATTATGTAACGTGTGCCATTTGTCACCAGTAAGCCTTCGTGATAGTGCGTCAAACGACCTGGATGCATAAACATCCAACCTTTGCGCGTCTTATCCACCTGACAGTTGTAACGTAGGAAACGGCAACCACCGCCCACATAATCCTCATCCACCTGATTCAGTGCTATATTAATCGTGTATGTAGAGGAGTCATGATGTGGACGTAGTGACGGCTGTTCATCTGGGCGATAGCGCACAACGAAGTTCATGAGTGAGCGTGGTGGCTGTGAATAAATAGTATACATATTTATACTTATTTTTAAAATTTAAATACACATCTCTCGCACTCACAATATGATGGTAGCCCATGAAAACTTTCTCCTGTAGCGGACGCACAATATAATCCAGGAATCTCAGCCACAATGTATCCAGTCCCACCTGTTTCAAGTGTATGTCACGTGTGGGCACCGCTTCGTAGCCACCCTCCAAGCGTGCGTCTTTATTGCTGCCATCTGACCATTTGCCAAAGTTTTCCATAATCGCAACCATATCATCGCAAAAAGCGTCGGTGCCGACTTGAAACCAGAAAACGTCAGGACATGGTTGCTCCACTGTTGTATTAGGTTCCAATTGGTTGAAATAATTTGGATGTATATACTTTCTAACCCAATCGTATTTATTGCTGAATAATGTGTAAAAGTCAGGACGAGCGACCTTGGTGTCGAAGTCATCAGCGTTTACCAAATGGCCAAAGATATGCTGGTTGGTGACGTACATGAAGACACCCTGTAAGAAACAAGAAGCATACAAATGAATATTAATACAAAAGTTTTTAGAAAGATATTTGTTTAAGATTATTTATACGAGCTGAAGAGTTTGGGCGATTAGGCCAGTCTAGAATTTTCAAAAAACATAGATTTTCAAACGAATGCAGAATCATAAATATTATATCTAAAGTATTTCTACACAACTTCAGTATAAGTGAAGTATTGTTTTATAAATTTGTTTGTAATTGAAATCACACCCGGAAAACGTATCTTCTTGTAATTCTCAAATGTTTTATTAATAAGCATCATTTTGTGTTGTTTACAAATGTATACATATGTATAAACAATAAAAATTACTATAAATAGCTTTCATTACGGGCAAAAAGCAATGAACTCATTCAAATATGTATGTACATTTATGCCTATATATGTGTAAATATATATACCCAAATGTGCACCTTCCGTTCATCACGTTTTGACGCTGTTCATTGCAATTGACCGTAAGAAGCAATTTAAAAACTTTAATATTGGGTTGTTCGGAAAGTCATTTCGTTTTTTCCCGCCAGAGGACTTAATTACGTTTTTTCGAAACTAACTTCACACTTAAGCCCCATAACCATTATATGTCATGAGAGCTGATATTGCAAGGCTTGTGTGTGAAAAAGTTCTATTAATTCTACCCAGTAGTTTTTGGTTGGTGCCTTTTTAAATATGGAGAGCAATAAGCAGCATTTTCGTCATATTTTACTTTTTAACTTCAGAAAAGGTAAAAATGCTGTCCAAGCGAGAAAAAAATTGACGGATGTGTATGGAGAAGGCGTGTTAACAGTACGCCAGTGCCAGAACTGGTTTGCAAAATTTCGATCCGGCAATTTTGATGTCGAAGATGCACCACGGTCTGGAAGGCCGGTCGAAGCTGACAAAGATGCGATAAAGGCATTAGTTGATGCAAATCGGCGAATCACCACACGAGAGATCGGTGAGAGGTTAAATTTGTCGAATTCAACTGTTTATGGCCATTTGAAAGGCATGGACTTAACCTCGAAGCTCGATGTGTGGGTGCCCCATGTCCTTACCGAGCGAAATTTGTGTCGTCGTGTTGACGCGTGTGATTCGCTCCTCAAACGTCTAGAAAATGATCCATTTTTGAAGCGGATTATTACTGGGGACGAAAAATGGGTTGTATACAACAATGTTAAACGCAAGAGGTCATGGAGCAGAAAAGATGAACCGGCTCAAAGCGTGTCAAAAGCCAACATTCACCAAAAAAAGGTGATGCTCTCCGTTTGGTGGGATGTCAAAGGAATCGTTTTTTTTTGAGCTTTTGCCGGACAATACAACGATTAATTCAGAAGTCTATTGTCATCAGCTGGACAAATTGAATGATTCACTTAAAGAGAAGAGGCCCGAATTAATCAACAGGAAGGGTGTAGTGTTCCACCAGGATAATGCGAGACCTCACACAAGTTTGGTCACTCGCCAAAAACTTTTACAGCTTGAATGGGACGTACTGCAACATCCACCATATTCTCCAGATCTGGCGCCTTCCGACTACTATTTGTTCCGGTCCCTGCAAAATTTTTTGGATGGCAAAACCTTTACCTCAAATGAAGATGTCAAAAACCACCTGGACGAGTTTTTTGCCAGCAAGGACCAAAACTTTTATGAGAGGGGAATTATGTTACTGCCAGAAAGATGACAAAAGGTGTTGGACCAGAATGGCCAATATATAATTTAATAAAATATTTATTCATTATACGAAAACTGTCTTTCATGTTCCCCAAAAAAAACGAAATGACTTTCCGAACAACCCAATACATGCATATATCATGGTTTTACTTACAGCTCTGCGTAGTGATTCGCACATTGCCATATCGGGGTCATAATCGCGATGTTGATACGAGATATGTTTGAATGCGCTGCTCTTGATCAGATAAACACTGGACACATACGGGACATTCCACATACCGCTGAAATCGAAACGAAAAAGCGCACATTAAAACACATAAAACAACTATCATATGTGGAACAACAGCAGATGATACAATAATAAAATTTCATACAAATTGGTGTAAAATTAAATTTGTGTGATGGAGCACTACACAAAATCGCCGCTATGTACGAGGGCAGATGAAGGTTTTGAAATCTGGAAGATATTTGCAACTACATATGTATGTACTTATACGGAGCAGCACGAACTGGCATGAAATACATTGTAGTCTGAACATTTGACCGAATGCATACAATGGATGAAAATCCAAAAAAAAAAAATTTTTTTAATTTATTCGCAAAAGTGCAAAAAAGTAAACAAATTCATAAAGCAACCAATGACACATAGCTCCAGCGAACTCGTCATCATAAACATAACAGTATGCGGTGCGCCTTCGAGGAGGTGCATAACTAAATATTTTTGTATTTTTTATACATGAGCAATTTGTTAATTTAGTAACCGAGAATAAACAAGCTGAATCCATAGTAGGTGAAGGTGTATTAGTAAGCTGCAGCCTGCCATCAGAGCGGTTATTCGCTGTATGTCAATTGAACTTGTGGGCGCAAAGCGGAGCACACCATCGTCGGTGGGTGTACCTCGCGATAATGTGTTTGTGGGATTTTAGGGACGAATGGTAATGAATGCTGTTGACGCGTATAATCGCAATGTTGACGATGGCGACGACGTAGTTGATTGCGCACAGTTTGATTGCGGATTTCGCGTTGTCAGTAGTTGCAGAAACATGCCTTTGAGCTAACACAGTAAATAGCGAAGTGATAGACAATTTAGGCAAATATTGTTTTACGTGTAAAACTAGTGAGAAGACAAATAAATAAAATATTAAGAATAAAAAAGGCCATGTTGTAAATACAAAGCAGACAAGAAACAATTATTTATGATTTCATACGGTCTGTACAAGTTCTTGTTTTTAATTTTGGTACTGTTCTTAAATATATTGCTTTCGCAAAAAGAAATATAAAAAAATTTATAGTATCAAAAACGGGCACTACTTAACTACCATCAAATAAAAAATAAAATATTACATCAAAAAAATATTAAATAAAATGCGCATTGCATTTGACAACAGTTTTGGTTACATTTCTTTGCTGCTAAATTTTTTGTTGCTCTCCAGCAGCGAGGCGCAACGTAAGTGCAATATTTTAAAGTAAATATGCATACAAATACAAAACACAGAATATAAAAAAAAACACAACTCAAAGCTACATATATATTAAGGAAAAATAGTATATCTAGTGTAATATCATTTTAAGTCAATAAATATAATAAGTTTTCTAGTGTTGCTAAAATACCATAATATCAGACATTTATAACAACACAGTTTTTAAAAAGACTAAACAATTTTAAAATGAAGTGTTTTGACAATAATTTCCAATAAAAAATTTATTTAAAGTAAAAAAAAATATATTAAAATACTAAAAATACTTGTAATTAAAAAATAATATGTAATTTTCTAATAGAAATGTATAAAAAGAATCATAAAATGAAATATTTTAAACAGTTTTTTTTTTGGTTAACAATCCGAAAATATAGATTTCTTTCCATTTTTTACATTTATAAAATAATAAATATAAGTTTAAGCTCATTGTTGACATAAGGAAAATGTAATTTCGATCATTATATTCCTAATTCAAATGCATATATTATATGCATTTATTTGTATTATTTTCACCAACTAGGCACCGTCGGCGCACGTGGCGTGTTACGCAGAAATTACACGGGAAAAAAGCCAGTTGTCATACAACATCGCTCACAGGATGCCGTCAATTATTACGATCATGAAAATGTATATTTATGTTTTTTTACCTTGATGAATACTAAACCATTTATTTGTATCGATTTTCTAGGGTGCAAAAATAATAAAATCTTCGCATTTTGAATTGGACTACACATTAGGAAGAAAAATAACATTTTTCTGCATGGCTCAGGGTAGGCAATTTAGAATAATTTGATAATAATAAAATAATTTAAAATCAAATTAAGTTCAATACCAAACTTTTTAACTAAAATCCGTAAGAATAATTATGTTTAATAAAGATTTTTATAATCTCTCTGTAGGCAATCCGCGTCCCACAATTACTTGGTTCAAAGATGGCGCCGAATTGTATCAGCATCGGTTTTTCCAGGTAAGTTAAAAGGGAAGTGTCAATTTCAGCAATTAGAGGAGCACACTTTCTATATATTATCGAATATTTAATGTGCATGTAACAAATATAGGACTATTCAATCAAAGCCAAATTATAATTTCTATCTTCAAACGCCTTCAAAAATAGCATGTGGATATATGCTCCATAAGTTTTACTTTAAACAATTAAAACTGTCTTCTTGGGCTTTTAACTCCTTTTTAGGTGCATGAGTCACACATTGATGCGGACATAATAAAATCGAAAATGGAAATCGATCCGACCACACAGATGGATGCCGGTATAAAAATACATTTTTATTTTTAAATAAAATAATTACTTTTTTAACTCCAAGCTATTGAACAATTCACAGGCTACTACGAATGCCAAGCGGACAATATTTATGCGATCGATAGACGCGGATTTCGCACAGATTACGTTATGATTAACTTTTAGAAAATAACATTACAATTTCTATAATTTTGCGTAAATTGAATATTTCTAGAAAATGTATACGAATAATAAGGCATATAATACTATAAAAAATAAAAAATAAAAATTAATAAATAAGTACTAACAGTCAATTTTGTAAGCATTTTAACACGGTGTCACAAATTGATGTTTGAATTTAGCAGGAATTCCTTATGCGCACTTACATACATATATAATATATTAGACGAGTAAATTGCTATATGCAAACTTTCCGTTGTATATTAACACAAATAAATTTTGATTAAAACTAAATCGGTGTACGTCAAGTTATTTGCTATGATAGCAGCCTAATATGAGTACGGACCATGAGCGAGTCTTACAAAAACCTTAATTACATACATATATACATATTCAAGTATACTATACAATCCATGCTGGGAACAAACCTAGCAAAATAACATTTGGTGACAAATTGTCTCAATTATTTAATTCAGACGATTTTCTGTTTAACGTTGTATTAGTTTATTCTGCCTTCTGGTCGTAGACAATTGGGTGTAAATGAGCAAATTGTAAAAGAGTTAAACCGATTTTGTGTGGCGCAGCGAATTACAGTGGAACGTTTCTTATAATTCTTGATTTCATAAAATAAAATTATAATCATAATAAATTTATTTTATTTATGACTTGGAAACTGATAGGAAAAGTATAAATTCCAATTAACTTTTAATGATTATTTTCCATTAGAAAATTATTTTACGAAAATAAAAATTAAACAGACTTTATTTTATTTATTAAATATACCAAATGAACAACAATTTAATATAAACAATGTGGAATTATAAGCATTTGCAAATATAAATTACGACCTAAAGTACTGAATTATCTGCAAAATTTCTCAAATTCTAGTTTTCACTTTGTAACTATGTTACAAATACATCCAAATTGATAGAACAAACTTCAAAATTTCTTTTAATAGAAGATTATGTTGAACTTTGAATAAAAAATAGATTTAAAGTGCCCAAATACCTACCTACATACCTACCACCTACACCTATACAACAAATTGAGTTTTTTTAATTTTTAAATCATTAAAATATTTATATTTCATTCTTCAAAACGCGTAAAAATATGTGTCTAAATTTAAATACTATTTTAGCATTTTCATTGAACCTATTTTTAGTCGTCTACTAACTTGACATTGTTAAATAGAATATGCAACGCACTGTACTATAAAGTACTTGAAAAATACTAAAAACAAAAATTTACAAAAAAAAAATATGAAAATTTCCCCATGACCTAAAAGTGGTCAGATGCGGAAGGGTGTTATTGTCTGCAAAGCATCTGTGCATTAGTATATGCATATATACATAGTTGAGAACATTCGAGAAATGGATAAGTGCGAAGTAGATGAGAGTGAAATTTCGTGATACGTAGGTGCAAAGGTTCAACAAAAACGCGATTGCCCCTGCAAAAAGTGTAGCTTTCAATTTTCAAATTTAACCAGTCACACGCTGGGTCTAACGGTCCCATGCATTACGTTCAAACATAATCTTAATTGTATGATTGTGACGAACAACATGATTGACTGCAGATTCACAAAATATCCACTGTTTAGTCGTATTTATCCGGTCGAAGTATACAGCAAGCAATAAGGCGGCAGCGATCGTAACGGGCGAGCGTATAGCGCGTTAAAGTGTTAACACACTCGAGCCGAACCGAAACATTCTCGAGCCCAAATTGAAATAAATTATATACAAAACATTGCTACTGTGTTTTATAAAAAAAAAAACCATTTTATAATTTAAGCAATGTTTTAAAAACTGTTTTCGGTCTCCGATTCTATTGCACAATAAATAGTATTTTAAAACTTTTACTAATTGCTATAAAATCATGAATGTAAAAGTGTTCTTGATTTGCCTAGGGGTGCTTACGTTAAGTTGTCAAGTGTGTGATGGTCGACGTGGACGTGGCCGAGGACGCACCAAATCGAGAGTATGTGGGCTCGAATAGGCAAATCTTTAATGGTTTATTAATTAAAACAAGCGTTTCAAATTCGTAGGTACAAATCGGACTACCTATAACAGGCAAATATCGTGATCCTGAGTCGGATCAGTATTACAACAACAACAATGTAAGTTGAGAAGTGTAATTGAATAGTGTTTGAGTACACTCTGAAATTTTTAAATTCGAAAAATGTTGGCGAAATTCATGTAAAGTAAGGAAAAAATGCTTTTGATTTTTTAAACGTATTATAAAGTGTTCTTGATGGCTTTGTTATTTACTATATTGCACCTTCTATCCGAAATTTAAAAAAAATTTAAGAAAAATTTAAAAATTCCATACAGTTTTTTTTTTTTTTTTGATTTGAAATCATTTATAGGGCGCTAAAATTTTGCAAGCCTCTCATTTCGATTATGAATACGTTTTGGGTCACAAAATCGCTTTCCTTTGTGTGGCCAAGGGTAATCCACGTCCACACATAACCTGGTACAAAGATGGTACAGAGATTTTTCAACATCTCTACATGCACGTGAGTATGCAAGTTATCATTTATTTATTCTCTTTACAATTTATTTATTTATTTATTTATTATTTATTTATTTATTTATTTATTATTTATTTATTTATTTACAATTTATTTCTTTTCGCAGGTACATGAGTGGCGCATAGGCGAAGACAAAGTTAAATCGAAAATCGAAATCGATCCCGCCACACAAATGGATGCCGGTCTTTATGAATGCACTGCTGATAATATGTACTCAATTGATCGGCGTAGTTTCAAGACAGATTTCTCTATTGCTTTCGATTAATTTAGTAGCGTTTATGCATTTTTATAATACTATGATAACTTTTTCATACTAAAAATAGCTTTACTGTGCAGAGTTGTTATAAGCAGTTATTGTAGTTTTACAAATATAATTTAGTGATAAAATATATAAAAAATTCTTTTGCATTTTTTTTAACTCACGTAAATGAGGCCTTCACAATGTCCACATAATCGTGCGAGCGCGCATAATAACCACCATCGGAAAGTGCACCCCAGAAATTGCTCCATAATTCATCATATTTGCTCACCACAGGCGCAACGAATTGTCTGGCATGAATATTTTGAAATTTTAATGTGTATTATAAAATAAAAGAATTATTTAATTTAATGAAGTACCTATTCATGATTAACAATTCGCGCAGCAATTGCGGATCATCTATTTGCACAGCGGCGTCCACAAAAAATATATAGTCGCTCTGTTTTTGTTTAGCTTGTTGGCTATATGAAAAAAGAAACACATGATGCAATCATTAATATATATAAGAAATATATTTGTGAGCTCCAAGTCAATATTTCAACTATTTTATTTTTTGGAATTTTTTTTGAAAACTAAAAAATACAGTTGGAAGTGGTTACGTTTTTCTTGTACCATTTTATGTAGTTAAATGAAATACATTTTAGAGCACAAAACTCATATTTGATACTATATTCTTCTTTTGAAAATTAAAAAAGGACATAATTTGAAGCGGCTACATTTCTCTTATAATTAGTAAAAAATATATAATTATAAATTAATTTGTAACTCACAGCGCCAATTCACGACCACGTTGCTCATTCAGCCCATCGCCAGCAAGCAGAATTTTCGCGCTGCGGTACTCCCTCCCTAAACGCTTAAAAAAGGCTTGTGCCATATCATCATGGAATTTTTGCTGTAAGTAAAATTACAATATTAATATGTTTTTGAGAGAAATCAGAACACACGTACATTACTGTAAATGTATAGATGTAAGTTTTGTTTGGGATAATTAAGATTTTCGATTTTCTGCAGGAACATATCGAAAAAAGGCACTGCTTGTGTAATAATGAGTGCGACAGACACAACGGGCAGATTACTTTCCTGCAAATCGAACATATATTATAACTTTTTTCGCCAGCAATTATTTTCCACTTTTCATGATTAACTTACATACAACTCCAACCGATCTTCCTGACATATCAAACAGTTACCATTGAAAGTATTCGCCAAATAATTTGCAAATGCATTTAACTCTACTTTGCTTGG
This sequence comes from Bactrocera minax, assembly GCA_021498325.1. Classification (NCBI taxonomy): domain Eukaryota; kingdom Metazoa; phylum Arthropoda; class Insecta; order Diptera; family Tephritidae; genus Bactrocera; species Bactrocera minax. Next base: position 207,125 of record JAKEEE010000169.1, on the reverse strand, counting down.
TCCATTACCGTGTATAATACTCGGTTCGGTCATGAAATTAATATTCTGCAATTTGCCCTCATTCGAGTCCAAGTCCACATTCAACTTCACATCTTCACGTGCGCCATTTAAATTCTGGAACAAACGCGATTGCGTGTCCAATTGTATGCTCAATTTTTTACGTTTATCTATATCAAGGAATATTTTCGTATAGTAACGTTGATCATCATCGTCGTCTTTGATTTCCTCAGCGCTTAAAATGCTATAGATCTCTGGTGCGTAGCCGATAAAAGCGCCCGAGTTCAAGTAAGGCGATGAGTTGGCCTCCGATACAGGTGGATATGCCTTTGCCAATTTCACATCAGGCCAACAGAATTTCTCTGCAGAGAAGAGCACTCTAGCGCCGAATTCTTTGAATTTACGATAGATCTCCTTAAGGCCAGTGGTGAAGACGACATCGTAGCTGTGAAAAAGACAGAGTGAGAATGCAAAAGTAGAGCTTTGTTATGAAACAAATATTTTTTATAAATACCTATCAGTGAACAAAATAATTGTATTTTTCTCATCTTTGAAAGGCTTAACGGCCTCGCGTAGCAAACGTATTTTGTAGCCGCCACCCAAGCCATTCATATCGCCACCTTTCCACTCCTCATCTATACCAAGTGTATTCACCTGCAGATAAAGTGATTAAAAGCTTTTCAGATTTTCTAAACATAATTATACTGTGTACATATGTATAAAATATCTGTCAATATAAAAATGATATTTACAAAGCTCAACGACCTCTTCTTTTGTATGTATGGCTTAACAGCTGTTTGATAAACAAATAAAATTTTATACTGCTGCATTAATTGTTTTTCTTAATTGTTGTGCTAATGGAAATTCAAATTTGTTTGATGCACACATTTTAGTTTTTAGTAACACGTGTGTTTGTGCATTAAACTTAGTTTTTGCTAATTCGGTCAAATTTACAGTTATGTGTATTGTTTGTTTGTAAGTTTTTTTTCATCATCTTGACATCAGCAGTTAAGAAAGAAAGCAATAAAGATTTTTATCGTTATTTAAAATAGTCTTATATATAATATAAACTTTTTTTAATTCAAAACTTACTGCTAGACACAATGTAAGATTTGCGAATAGCTTAGAAGACCTTACATGGTTAGGAAAGAATATTATAAAAAACATACAAGGCAGTTAGATACCGTTAATTATTGTTGCTAACGAGTATGCTTAATACAAATTCTGGGCTGTGCTGCAGGTCCAATGAATTTATTCACAAATAAAAAAGAAAGAATGGATAAAAATAAACTTTGCGTTTTCGAATGCTTCAAATGTTGATCCTTCATATTTTTTAGTCGATCCTTACTTAAGTTGGGAAATAATCATAATGCACTAATTTCTCAAATTTAGATTATTTTCTAGAACTTTTAGATTCTCAAATATTTGCTATATATTTCTTATTCGAAGCATTTCAAACTCAAATCAGCTATTCTGCTGACGTCATGTTAGCGAGTTTTATAGAATGTTTTAAAAAAAAAATGTCTTCACCGCTGTTTTTGTTTTTTGGCACTTCTACCTTGGTTATCCACGAAAATTCCAAAATTATTGACAGTGACACTGATTCGATGTGCAAATATATTAATTTCCATTAGGTACAGACAAAATATTTTTTGCATTCGTCGATGTAGTAAAATTAGCGTGAATGGGCATAAAGTTGCGAAATATATAAAGTTGTGGGAATAATAGAGATATGAAAATATTTAGGCTCAAAAGCCTTTTGGTTCGAAAGCAATTTTTAAGGTGAACTGAAAAATCCAATTTCAGAAACTCGGTATAAAAATTTGCGAGGTCCATTCTTATTATAAGTTGGTATATAGATAAGTAAATACTTATTTGTATAAGAGCATAACTAAATAAAATTACAAACGAATGGTTCAGATGACCCCGCTGTCGCAACTGTTGTGTACAAATATTTGACTTATCAGCAAGATTTATTTAGAAAACGACTACCTAATTCTTGACAGTTGTCATTTAGGCTGCACAAAATAAACGAATTCAATTATTGTTTGTCTCAAATTGAAACATATACATATGTAAATATATGTATATTTGGACACGTAATCGTATAAAAGCATTTATATTTATATATAGAAACATAGAAAGAAGCAGAAATGTTCATAAAAATCATGAATACGAAACCTTTACTAAACTGATAAGCGTAAGTCAGCAAAGCTGAGCTTGTGAACCGGTAGTGACTTATCTAACACTAGAAGCCTTTTGAAAAATGAGCTGCCGTTAATGCTAGCGCAGCGAATACATACATAAGTACTCGTATACTAACAATTAAGTGGTTTTGTTTTTGTTCGCGAAGATATCAGCGCCCGAAGATTATACATAACTATAAAGGGTGTAGAACAGTCTAGGACAATTTAGGGTCGTAAAACTTTAAAAGCGTGTGTCTCGAAACCCCATTTTTCTAATTGGTCGACTATGGTACTCGGAGACTACACCAAGTATCTACTTGATATTTTAGCTGCAGTTTCACAGTAACATTACCTAGTAAACTACCGTAAACCCATTTACCCATTACCCGCGATTTTGTATCAAAATATGAATTTTTATACACTCAAATTACATATTTAATGAAGCCTGGGAAAGAGAAAGTTACTACTGGCTGAGTAAACCTGTTCGAAATCATATGTATAAGCCCTTGTAACCTCTTGTAGGCTAGATTATATGTGGACAAAATAGATGAATTCCTTATTGTGGCATAAGGTGCTGGGATATCAAAGGATGACTGAAGTCGAGGGTGTAAAGAAAACAACAATCAATACAGAATTTTGAGTTACAAGGTAATATTCAAAAATAAAGACAGATACTAGATATGTATACATATAAATAGGTTCGTATGGAACGATCGGAATTAAAAAGGAAGTTCGAAGTAAGCTGGTAATGCAAACTTAAAAACAATATCTGAAAAGTTCACTGGATCCTTTAAAGAAATATAAAATAGATACATATGTTGGTTGGACTACGTGACCGTAAACATTTATGGACTACTTAATAAAATATACAACGTATACTCAGACATATGTATATATCTAAGACTACACTAACTCTACATACATAACTGTACGAGTATAGAGAGGTTTCATCAAACGATTTGAATGCCTCAGGAAAATAGTTGTCGATTATAAGAAGCCGCAGAGAACCGCACAAGAGCATGTTACATAAATATAATTATATAAATATGTATATAATATAAACACATGTTCCAGATGTGTTTCAGTGCGCCGGATGCTGCCATGACCGATTCATCAGCTCACTGTGCTTGCTAACGGAATCATACATAAGACTATGTACAGTATGAACATACGAGTATGTCGTGCATATGCATGTATGTAGAAAAAGCCTATGTACGCTCAAAAAGCGACCCAATTCTGATAGTGCGTACACGAATGTATGCGATTATTATGTTTCTTTTTTACGATTTTATTATTATTATTGTTTTTCTTCTTATTCTTGTTTTCTTTCTTTCTACAACCGGCAAATAATCTACAATGCGCTCGGTTAAACAATCAATTATTTTCGCCTGAAAAGCGTGTTCAAATAATTTGCAAATGGAATAAAACGTGAGTGTATTAAACTAGAATAGAATCACACCAGCCCGCCTATTAAACGAAAAAAAGATATGTATATAAAGAAGAAAACGAAGAGTTCTAAAATAATGCCGAAAATCTGTCAAGCCCAACGTAGACCCAACTGATAACCGATAATTAACACGATATATGCAAACAGTTTGACGCATAAAACTTGTTAATTAGCATTTCAACTATCAAACAGCAATCAGCCGACCAGTCGCACCCAAGTCGTCATACATCGCGTACAATGAAAACTAAATAACATTAATTTCAGCGAATTTCAGTGTCAAGCGACAATATTCAATATTTAGTTGTTTGTTTTGACCGCTTTTGCGACGCTTGGCTGATAGCACAAAACCGAAGACAGGTCTTAAGGGAAACATGTTTTGTTTTTTTTTTTGTTTCGCAGCATCAACCGGCGCGCCACTGGACTGTATGTCCGTTGGGTCGTAATAGAGAATTGTTGAGGCAAAAAAAAAGCAGAATATATACAAACTGTTTCACCATTTAAGCGATACATATGTATTTTTTATTAATTTGTAAACGAAAGGAAGGATAAGTATGTATGTAGATGAATTCAGCATGCGGCTGTTGTAGGTGAAAAAGCCGAACAAATTAGTTAATAAAATCGAAATAATTTTAGTCGCTGCGATTCGGAATTTTGAAATTTTCAACAATTAATAAAAATACATCAATTCGACGAAATTTATTTTCGAACAGACTTTTTACTGCAATTACTTTTCCTGACAGAAAAATCATTTAAAATGAGGAAAACAATACTATATCTTTAACAATATCATATGAATATTCATCGATTTAAAGAAAAAATTTCTCTACTAGTCTAAATATAATATTTTTTATTCAAATAATTGCAAGATTTTTAGAAACTATAAGAATATATTAGGTATATTGCTCTTCTTTTTAAAATTACTTACAAAAGTCAATAAAAAACACTAAAAATTATATATTCATCGATTTGATGAAATTTCACTACATCAGTACTACTAAATACTAGCCAAAATTAACGAACCTAGCAATAATTTTTCCAGCGAAGAACTAAAAATTAAGATACAAATATAGGGTGTATGTGAAAAAATTTAACTAAGTGGAACAAAATATAAAAGAAAGTGTTTTTTTTTTATAAAATTAAAATAAATTATACTATCTGAGGCTTGCATTATTTAAAACTCCAATGAGATCTTATCGTCGTGACTTGTTATACGTTCCTCACATATATATGTATGCATTTCTAGCCTATCAACTGTTTAACTTTGATACATACATCTACATATTCTTGTTTCCATGTCCGGCAGCATTCACAGATAAAAATCAATAAACTATCGCTACCGCAACCGTCATTTATATAGTCTCTATAATTTGCGTGCAATATTTTCTCACCAAAATCCCATAAAACCATCTACTTATCTAATGTATATCTTAAAGTGCTTGCACCGCCACCCCACTTTTCCAAAAGGCACCAAACAACTTAATGCACTAATTCTAAATGGTAATCGACTAATGACTTCATTTAAATTTTTAATTGCTATTATTTTGTAGTCAGAAATCACTGCATTTAGCTCTAGGATTTTTTCGAAAAAACAAACAACAAAATTTACGTTGAAAAACTCGTTATAGTCGTTGAAATAGGAGCGATTTTTGGTACAAATTAGCTTTTAAGAGCTAGCGTGAAATATCGGTAGATATATATATATATTTATCTTCCCATTATATATTTTTTCAAATTTGCAATGTTTTGATAATATAACGGAGATAACTATCGTTACCGATGTTTGCTGTCAAATAAGCTTTTTATTATTTTAAGATTTACTTTATTTTAAATTTAAGAAGTTAAATGTATAAATAGTAGAATATACGGGAAACAGGCTGATGTTTAGGCAATGCCGGAACGTGTGCGAATGGACTTTGTTGTTTTAGTTTTAGCGTAAACCTGTTAACTATTATATATTCAAAACACTTTCGATGTCATGTTCCAGTTTTTTCGATAATATAAAATGCAATTCATATTTAACATTACGTAACTAATACTTAATTAATATTTTATTATGTTACTGTAATGCAAAATAATTTTTTTATTCATAATTTTTTTAAATTTTTTTTAATTTTATTGCATGGATTCAATCACAGTTAATAATTCAGAAAATATATACCTATATAACACATACTTAAATACGGTGGACTTCACTCACCTCAATGTCATAGACACGCTTTGCTGAGCGCAAGTACCGCAAATATCCATCAGTGCGTTCTGTCGCCACGGTAAACACTTTAATGTGTTTTGCTGAAAAAAACATAAATAAGTCAGATTAGACGTACATTCCTAGTAATGCACAAAAGCTTGTCAAGTCATACATTTAGTAGATATTTTATTACATTTTGCTTCAAGGCGATGTACACAATGCAAATATTAACGGTGTTTTTTACAGTTACAAAGCTGGTTCATTAAAACGAAATGTTCTCGTTTATGAATATTAATATTTTATTAATTGTAAATTATAAAAAGCTTCTGCAAAATATGTTAAATAAATATTGCTCTCTTATTGCCAAGAAATGAATTTAAAATATATACAGAATCGATTTGCGGCAGATGGATATATAATTGTACTGATAAAATGAAGACGAATAAATAATATATATAATATATATGTATATAAATATAATTTGGCATTTAAGAAAAAGTTAGAGATTAGAAAATATTATTTAAAGAAGGGAATGTTAACTTTTTTTGAAAGATAACCTACAACTAGGAAATGTGACTTCCATATTCAAATACTTTCTAAAGCTAGAGGGAAACGGAAACAATTCCCTATGAAAATTACCAAATATCACAGCGCAATAGTTTATCAATAGTATGTCAAAACAAGGCAAACATGACCTTTCATAAAACCAATGTAGTGTTGTTGTTGTAGCGAATACCCAAACCCTGTTTGGGGACAAGCGCGAAAACTAACTATCATCTAGTTCACTTAACGGTAGGTCCAGGAAACGAGCTGTTTCGACGGGATGGGACCAACGGGAAAGGGATGTTAAGTGGGTTGGTTTTAGGGGGCATACAAAGAGATGGATAGAGTCATGCGGAGACTCGCTGCATGCAGGACATAGGTTGTAATGCAATATAATGTAATAATGCACTTCCGTTTCCGGATGATGCACCCAGAGTTGAACTCGAAGACATATGATTGAAATTCAAACGTTATCGTTATTAAATCTAAAACATAATAGTAAAAGAGGAGTATTAAAAACTAAAGTTTTTAATGAAAATTATTCGCATACATAAGTATTCGCATACATACAAAAACTAAAAATATTGTGAAAACTTTTTTCACTGTGTACAAATTTTAACTAAATTTTTACTTTATTGATTACAATTAAATTGTGTCGCTCATATTTATTATGAGTTGAGGTTCGCGAAAATTTGCACATGAGATTCTTAATTGAACTTATACACTAATATGGGCACGCATGAATGTACATACACATATATGTATGTATGTATGTATATTCATAATATTCATACTCCCTGTTTTTGTGCATATAAAAAAGCAAATGTTAGAAGCATTGTCGGGGTGAATAAATTACATAAATCGTAAATTTATATACATATATACAGTAATAAACAATTGTTTATGGTAACCAAAAATCAAACCGGACGTTTATTCCATTCTTTCTATTATATTTGCGAATGTGATTAAAAGTTTTACAAAAATTAGTATAACAAAGGCAATACTTCAACATAATAACCACATACATATTTATATGAACATTTATATAACCGTTAAAATTTAGAAATTTTGACTATTTGTTAGCGGAAGAGAAGTGAACCGTAAGAACTTCTCTGCCTTGCGGACTTTCAGAAAATTCAATAAAAGATCTACAAATATATTATTTTATATATTATTATTATTATTAAATATTTCGTCAGCAGAAAATAGAAGGGGAATGGTAGTAGTTTTCTGATATTGTAAGTGAGGCCATTGCAATAATTTATATGAAGGATTAAAAAATTGCGCAGTATTATATTATTTATAATAGTGTCACTTTTTTTTCACTATATACCGGCATAAATGCGCATGTATTAAGAAAGTGACCAAGAAAGAGATCTACTAACCGCAACGCTTATACATATGTGCATAAGTAGGTAGTTGGAAAAAGCGTTCCAGTTGCAAAGATAAACAAAAAGTTAATATATAATATATATATATATATATATGTTTGTATATATGTTTGTATATATATATTGTTGTATGCATACACATAACATACATGAAAACTTAACAACAATAAAGAGATAAATAAGGCATATGCAAAGCCCATATCTGTTATATAAAAAATACTTTTCAACATTACACTAATGAACAGGATAAATTATTTTTATTTAGCGGTACATAAGTACTTTAGTACATAAGCAATCAAAGTATGATTGCGCTGGAGGAAAGATTGCACACACCGCACGGTCAATGCAATTAATTCGGGGTAATGGGAGAGGGAATCAGAATAGAAATGGCAAAGTGATCTCATTCGAACCTGTGTACAAATTATGTACACTTCATGTGTCCATGTATATGTCAGGTATGTATGTAATTCATGGAAATATAAGATCATAAATGTACACGATATTTATTACTTACCCCCTTCCTCGGCTGCCGCTTCGCTGCTTTCATCCGTTCTCGCTGCGTTTGTTGACGCCCAAGTGCAACAGGACCAGAGGCTAAGCAACAAGAGTAATGTATGCTTAAACACATCTTGTTTTAATAACTGCATTTTTATGGGTAAAATTTATCACTATTTTTTAATTTCTTTTCACAATTTGAAACACATTCGGGTTTACTATATATAATATTTACAGTACACACTAAATGAATTTAATGTAATATGGAACAGAGAGACAGAATATACTATTACTGCATGACCAACACTCTTGGGTATGTCTTTACGTCTGATAGCCAAGAAGCCGCAACCCGTCTATAAGACGATGGGAGACAAAATTTGACCACACAATCAACAGCGCTAAGAAATTTTAACGAAATCAAGTATACAAATGAGCGCAAAACACAGATGGAGAACTCTCTGCTTAAAAATGATCCAACATAAACAGCTCCAAACGATAAGAATAAACAAGTATTTTAATTGGTTTTGTTGCAGGGAATTTTTTTTTTAAATTTGCAACACTGCTGCGATATCAGCTGCAAAATAGTGATGCCGGACTGTGGCTGACTGAGAAGATACACCGTGAGAAAATTTACACCACACTATTTGGTTTTATTACAATTTTTAGCATTTACAGTTAAACTAAATATCATTAAAAATATTGTTTCCGTAAAAACAACTGCTCATTTCGATCAAATAATAAATACGCATCTGCTTTTGTATACGCATATATTAGCATTTATTTATATTTGCATATGTTTTTCAGTTTTCTAGAAAAGAAATTTGAAATAAAATTCAAAAGTTGTCGATTTAAAAAATAACTTTCTTTTATATATACATATACAAACGAAAATAAAGGTGTGTTGTTCTTGTTGTTACGACTATCGCAGTTGTTATCGTAGTGAGTGAATTGTTTTGGGTGGCACTCGTGTTGTTTTTATTAAAATTATTATAATGCATATAAATATATTTACGTTTCTTATTAGATGTACTCAATGGTTCATTGCGAAAATTATGGAAAAAATAAATTGAATTCTTTAAGTTTATATATTATTTTGCTTGCACGTAAAATATAGGTTTTTGGAAAGTGTAAAAATTAAATTATTAGCGCTTTTTTCTACCAGCGCACATTTGTAAGGAAGCTTTAAGATTTTGTAAATTATTAATTCACAGCTCGCTTCATTTAAAGAAATGTCTACATTTGTATGCATGCATGTATGTATGTATATATGTATTCATATGTTTATTGTATACGAACAAAAAATATATACTTGAAATAAAGACAAGTCTTCAGTAGCTGTCGTAGAGACCAAAAATCAATTATTTGTAAAACATATCCTTCAAAAAGAAATAAACAAAAAATAAGAAACGAGAATGATAAAAGAGAATTAGTTAAAACAGCATTCGTTGCGATCGTGTTTCTCATTTCACGTATATTCACCCTCCCGTTTCGCTGTAACATCTCCATTTGGCATCGTCCAATACTCATGGATATGGGAATATAGTTATTTGAAAGCAGCAATTTACAACATGCCAAAACCTTTTGAATAGTTAATCGCCTTTAGTAGACGTTCTTCCAACTTCTCTCGATTGCTGTATTCTGGCAGCAATAATACATTAAAGCATGTATGCGAGGTGGGCAGGCGATCGCTGTCGGGACCGTGCCGTGTTATTAGAAGCTTCAGGCGACTTAGCCCACCCACAGGCACCCGATCTGAGCCGGTTGTGAATTCGAGTAATTTGCGCTTAGACTCTTCGGGCATAGAGTGTACAACACTCCAAAAGTCTTTGATAACTTGTGAGTCCTTTGTGTAACCACCCTCGTATTCAGTGGATTTTTCCAGCTCAATAAAGTCGAATTTCTGTATTATTATATTAAACAAATTTATTACAATTGGTTAATGCAACAAATTACTTTTACTTACCCTACTACCGCATACGAGCAACTCAATTTCCTCTGGTCGAAACAGTAATTTTAATGGCGACTCATCTGTTACCATTTCGAAACCCTTCTTGAAAGCCCTAAACTGTCGTTCAATGCTCTTGTTGAGCAAATAATCACTGTACATATCAACGAACTCCTGCTTATTATGTTGACTCACTAATATATTTCCACCACCGGATTTCAACTCATGTTCGACAACTTCACCAAACACGTCGTTATAGCTAATTTTAAATGTTTGCATAAAAACATCTTCCATATCGGCCTCCTGATGGTCGAGTAACGATTTTAGACTGCTGTACAATGTTGGATTCCAATATTTCAAATCGTAAAATGTACCAACGCCGCCCATTAATTTACGATAGACGACCATGGGAAAATTCACAGCCAGTATGATGTTATTGTAAATTGCTAAACCTAATATAATGCCAATCAGTGTGAACTGAGCCTCATTCTCAAATGGTGCTGAATTAAACCTAAAACAAAAAAAAAATTATAAATTTCACAATAATTTTTTCACCCTAATTTGTTTATATTTTATAACAACAGATTATAAACTATTTATATCCTTACCACACAGTGTTGGTATCCTCCTGGTGCACAAACATGCCATAGTCCGGATTGAAAATCTCTTCGACAATCAATTGGAAAAATTCTTTGGAAACACCACCTTCATCAATACCCTGTTCACCAACGAACTCAACTACTAGCTGCTTCTTTAAGTCTTTCGGATTGCTCATAGCCACTAGCTCAAGCTAAACGGGAGGATTAATTATTTAAAATTTTCTATTTCATTTTTGACAAACATCATTTTTAGTTACCCCAATAAGTGCATCGTCTATAATGTTATCACGTCGTACTTTCAATTTCAAATCAGGTCTTGCGCCAACTTCATTTCCATCGGAAAATGAATTCAACAAGGAATATAGTGATGAATTGCGTTCACTATACATGCGTATACGACTATCGTAGTAAAGCGCAATGACTTTTGTCGCGGGCGTTAAGATAAATGAATACAGCATAAAAGAAAAGTGTAAATCTGAAATAGTAATTATATATAATAAACTTTAACATGAAAACAAGGCAAGAAAAGAAGTTACATACCGTCGCTACTGGGATTCAATGATAAAATCATATTTCTATATGATAAATAATCGCGATCCATTTGTATGGCATCGCTTAGCGGTTCATTATAGAACTCCTCAAATGGCACCAACGGCACTCGACAGTCCATACTCGATATACCCAACTCTTTCTCTAACTCGTCTTCCGCAAATTTCGGATAATGCGGTTTAGGTACTTGAGTATAGAAGAAGATATCATCATCATCGTTGCTGGTATCCGCATTTGAAGACGTGTCAGCGTCGGCAGCATTAGCCGATTGACTATGAGCATTAATTGAGCTGGTATCCAGCTCGCCGGCTAAGATATTGGCGTAGAAAGCAATCTGTGTTTTATAGAAATTTATTTATTTTGTGAAAAAAGTTTATATTTTATTGTGTTGTACCTTAAGCACACGCGTTACCGCAATCACATCAGTATTTTCTTGTACTGTATCTTCGTCAAGTATTACCTGTAAGGTAATCAATTGTTGACAACACTGTACCAGTGATTGCATTTGATCTTTGCAATGCACCGCCCATATGCGACCCAAACGCGCCTGAGCAACTACTGGTAATATGCGTGTAGCATGACAAAGTTTAGGCAATGAACGTTCTAAATATTCCAAATCAGCGAAACTATTAGAAGCTGCAGAATAAAATAATTGAAATTTTAGAGGGCAAATAAAAGTCAAACACAATATACCAGAGAAGAAAACATTCTAAAAAAAAAGCAATATTTTAAAAAATATGAAATGACACTTACTATTTGTCGCCATATCAAAGCAAATAACCAAGCAATGTAACACCTTTTCCCAGTCAGTTTCGCGTCCATAGCGTATACTTTCTGCCAGCAGTATTATGTTGCTATTTAACGCCTCACCAATGCTCGTATTATTCAAAGCAAATAATTTCTTTTTAACTCGTCGCAAACTCTCCAAGTCTACCAATGTTTCATTGCTATTTGACTGTATGCCTGCCTCGTTGTCACCAGCTGCATTTGCTGCAGCAGCTGCTGCTGTTGAAAACCCATCAGATGCACCATCTTCTTCCATTGGCACATCATCGCAATCGATGCACACTTGTGGTATTTGTTGTTCACTATTCGCGGGGTCTTCTTCGACCGAAACACATGTACTATCCTCATCTTTATCAGTTTCACCTTCTAGAGTACGTAAGTCCTCTTTCTTTAGATCAGTCGGCGATTTACCCAGTAATTCTTGAAGTTTTGAAGCTGTCGCACTAGACGTCAGTTGAGTGGGTAGTACACAAAGAGTTGGCCTGCGAAAACTCTTGCTGAGCCGATCAATGTGTGGGTAAACTTCGTTTATGGCGTGTAAAAGTCTATCGTAAGTGTTAAACTTTTTGCCTTCATCCAATAATTCATCGATCAGTGCTTCATTGAGGTATGGAACAGAGGCAAATGTTGGTGTAGGTGGTCCAGAGGCGGCACGCGCTGCTGGTGCTCTGACATCCATATCTCCCTCTGTGGATGTATTCGAAGTTTGTGTTTTCAAAATGTCGTTATCATCAATCGCCATTTCCGCAGCTTCAGCTGCATTACAAAGAATTTCCATTTGACACATTTCAACCGCGGCCGCAGCCGCAGCAACGGCGGCAACTGAACTGTTTTCAATAATTATATTAGAATTATCGCGACACTGTGAAGTTAAGGAAGGTGCAGACGAGGAAGCACATGCCACATCTGCATCCCCTCCACCTCCGCCTCCATCGCCTCCTGCTCTATTAAGCCCAGCGCCAGCAATATTGCTCATATTGTTTTGTTGACTGGTATGACTGTGCACACTGCCACTGCCTGAGGTAATGGTGCTATTACCGCTGCTGCTACTTGTGCTTGTAGTACTGCTTGTGCTGCTGGTGCTACTATCGTTAGGCGAAAGCATTTCGGAGTCTTGAATGCTGGGTGTCGTAGCCGCAGAGCTTGTTGAATGTGAACTAAAACAAAGAAAGCATGTGATTAAGCGGTGACAAACCAAAGAGGATATCTGAAAAAAAAAACGTTCAATTACCTCGACGGTGAGTCATTTTGAGTGCGCGGCACCTTCGGTGGTTGACTATAGAAATCGCATAGTTTTGCGTCTTGTGAAAAAAGTTGAATGGCTCGTGCTGCAATTTCATTTGGATTCATTGGCGCAACCTGACCACTAGAAGCACAGTTTTGATTTGAACATTTTGGATTTCCACATCCTCGCTGTAGCTGATAAAAGTAGCGTTCAATAAGTTCTTTGACAGCAGATCTTTTCATATCTGGATTGGTGGTGCGGGTGTGTTGTATCGTTTGCTGAGGTTGTTGTTGCTGGTGTTCTTGTTGATTGTTGCTTGTTGAACTATTAGAGACGATATGGCTAGCAGTTGGCGAATCTTCATGGAGGCTATAATTGTATAAAAAGCGACATTCAAATACATATTCTAATAAAATTGTGTATAAAATTTTATTCTTATACCTTGAAGTATCCTCGCCAATGGCTTGTTGCTTCTCTTTCTCAGCGTTCATCAATTGGCGTTATACACCCAGTGCTTTAATTGCTTCAAAAACTGTTTTTTTTTTTCAGTTTAATAATTAATATTTGTCCTGTAGTTAAACAAAGAAAAGATGTGGCGCAGTTTTCCAGCTCTTTAGCCGGACTGCTTAACTTTGCTTTGTAAGGGAGCTTTGGTTAAGAGATCATTCGGTAAATTATAATTCACCCTGAATGTTCACAGGCTGTTATCTGCTGCACTGTTCCTACTAAAAGGAATTATCAACATAAAAAAAAAATCGATTGCTCCTTTCGTCTTCGCCAATTTTCGCAAAATTTTTCACTAATTTATTAGATTGTGCAATTCACGTGCGCGGTTCACGATATATTGAATATTATTTTGGTAAAGAAATAAATTTTATATGCTTTCGTCCATTTATAATGATTTAAACTTTCATTTTATGCAAATATTGTAAAGAAAGCTGTGGAAGAAAATTGTTTAAGAAATTGTCTCCTTGTTGCTACCACAGCTGCCAAAAAAATTCTAAAAATCATTCGAACAGGGTTGCAAATGAATTCTTCAAAATAATGGAGACAATCTAATATTTTTTAAATAATATTTCTTTAAAAAATCTTGATTGTTTTTAAATTTTTCACTCTTTTGTTTGAAAGTTTATTTATTACAAATATAATTCTCATAATTAAAGATTAAACAAACCGCAATGTCTTACTATTTTATGTACTACTCTACCTTATCAAACTTGTATTTGTTGTTTGTTTTTATACTACCAACACTGTAATTTTATTTGTCAAAATATGCAAAAGCTAACGATAACGAACACAAACAAAAGGTATTGATAAACGTCAGCTGTGCGAAGAAAACTTAACATCTTCTAATATCCTTATACGTTTTTCGCCACATTTTAAAAAGTAAATAAAAGCAAAAATATTATTTTCCTTTTTGTGCCAAAAATATATTGTTTTGTGATACATAAAATGTGAATAAATTAGGGCCTCGTAGTTGATCAAATTTTAAAGATAAAAAATAATAAAGCTAAATAAAGAAATGATGTCGGAGAAGGTCTCTGAAGATATTGGTAATTGCGTACGTCAAAACATTCCATGGGCATCCGTACCAATTCATTTGAAGCAGGTACTCCATAACAATCAACTCGACTATGAAAAGTATGTTTTCAATTATAGTCTAAAGAATCAGTTACGTTTTCGTGGAAATCTCGTATCAAAGGTTTTTCGACATGAGCAACGTTACTACGAATTACTGGTGCAGAAGAGCATCAATAGCTTGTTACTTTTTCCATATCATTTAGCTGACATTATAACGAAAGGACTGCGTGTTACGCCCTTTAACTATTATCTTGATTTAGTAAGTCAATTGCTACGCAATGATAAGTCATATGATACGCTACCAAATTTCACAGCTGCAGATTGTCTGCGTATTTTGGGCATTGGACGAAATGAGTATTTATCACTGATAAGCGATTTGAAAACACATACAACACGTGCACTTCTCTTTAGCACCAAGCCGAATCCATTAGATTTCTTGCCTCGATTTCCCGTACGTATATGCATTGAACCATGGTGGCGGATTGAGGTAGGCTATGTCTTGGAAGCGGATATCAGATTTGTAACTACAGCAGAACGTAGTCTCATTGATGATCTTATCGATTTTGGCTCACAAACCGCAGGAAAATGCGATTACGTCGTTGTGCACAGTTTATATCGAAAAGGTCTCATCTATTTAGATATACCTATATCAGGAGAGGATCGTATCAGCATACCACCGCTACGCAATTTTGTAATGAATCGTACTAGTGGCGATCACTTTGAGAATTTACTCTATAAAATTTTCGTTAGTGCTGATGAATATATGACTATTTCGGAATTGGCACAAATGTTGCAAGTCGATTTGGATTCAGTCAAGCAAGCCGTGTCCCTTCTCTGTCGGTTGGGTTTCTCACGTCGCAAAGATCCGGTAGGTGATAGTCCCAGTATTGATATAAAGTATCATGCTAGTTGGGAACAATATCAATTGGAACAATCTACATCGCGTGAACCACTACAAATAACACCGCTCAATTATAACAACTTCATTACATCTGAGGCAACTGCAGAACGCGCTGAAGCTGCAGAATATAGTCCAGTTTTAATAAAAGGACAAGATAAGGACAACAACTCCATTGGTTATCTTTCGTCTGATGGTAATACAAGTGACTTCAGTTTTGCAAATATGCCTTCGCCATCCCCTCAAGCAATGCAAACTGGAGGTGACATGCACAGTCATTCAGAGGAGCATGAACTCAGCTCTGAGTTGGATGATTTAAGTGAGAGTACCACAAAATTAAGTATCAAAGAACTACCAACACCACCTAAAGGTGAAGGCAAATTACCGAGTGTATCGGAGAAGACAGGTAAACGTGTTGGATTTCTATTTGATTCCACATTAACGGCATTTTTAATGATGGGCAATCTATCGCCGGGTTTAAAAAATCATGCTGTCACTATGTTTGAGGTAGGAAAACTATGTGAGGAAAGTATAGACTCATTTTTAGCAGAGCTAGAAAAAGTTTCACTCTTAGATGCCGAGGGTGAAGGTGATGTTTCTAGGTACTTTGCGCATGCAGTAATTTTGAGGTCGACCATATGTTCGTTGCGACATCTGCTGCCAGGTGGTTTAGATTTATTACGCTTGGAATGTTTGGAGTGCTTAGATCAAAAAACACGCGATCGCGTTCTCGAAAAGAAATATAAATTTATTATATCTGCCACGCCGTTAACTGCTACACTCTCACATATATTCAGCATTCCATTTTTTGGGCAATACTACCGAGGTTCAGATAGCTCTCATATGTGGACGAAGCTATTCTATAATCATATAACAGGTACATTTAATATCAAAAATTAAATATTTAATTGGTTTATAACCACAAAATTTGCTTTTGTTTTTTGACTTATA
Organism: Bactrocera minax; assembly: GCA_021498325.1. Classification (NCBI taxonomy): domain Eukaryota; kingdom Metazoa; phylum Arthropoda; class Insecta; order Diptera; family Tephritidae; genus Bactrocera; species Bactrocera minax. The sequence goes on along the minus strand of JAKEEE010000169.1, from coordinate 190,344 downwards.
GGCTATGGACCACCAAGCCTTTTCCTATGTCGAGGCACTGTACTTAAAACACTTCCACGTATATTTCTTGGTTATGGAAAGTTGCTTGTAAATATACTACATTCCGATTCATATGTCTTGAACTCTGAGAACTTCCGCAATCTAAACGATCAGCTGAAAAATGGCTGCATTCTTGTGCAAGGTTATGGCATCCGACACCCTGGTGAATTGCGTTACGAAGCATTCCCATTCAATGGGGAAGATCCACGACAATTGGAATGGGTCAATCATAAAGCTGTACAACAGCTGTCGAAATATTTAGATCTGGAACACAATTGTGGTTTTATAACATTCCTTAATACGGGGGTACCTGATATTGGATGTGAATCATTTGATTTGCAAGTACACCTTAGACACCCGAAAAGCAAAATTAAGTCAGTGAATGCGCCAAAGAATGTTGCAACTGCACCGACAGTGTCAAATGCAATTGCTAGTACAACAGCACCAATACCCATATCAACAGTGACACAGCCACAGGATCTCTTATCTCCAGCGGATGGCTCCGAAATGACTAGTTTTGCGCGTCTAAGTGCTTCACCTCTCAGCGAAAGCCAACTTAAGAGTCCAGATGAGAATTATTTTGCGGTTAGTCCACAAAATGGTTCGCCATCAAATGTTTACACTTCAGCTGACTGCAACGAATTGTTGGCATCAGAATTGGCCAAATGTGATGCTGATTCAGCGGTAAAGCATGCCAGAAACGAATTAGTATCTCAAAGTTCGGTGGAAATACCTATCATCGCTAGGGCATTGAACAGCAATAAAAGTGCGCTATTGGAAAGCGGTGATAATTCAAACGAAGATACAACATCAGAGGATTGGACTATATTGGATGTGAATTTTGGGGTACCACTCTTCGATGTCGATTGCAATACACGCATATGCGAGCAAATTGTACGCAAACTGCATCGAGATAATAATTTGCAGGCTCTGCCGGATAGAGCGGAGGATATGAATGAGACCTTCCTGAAGTTCGTTAAGCAGTGTATGTATTTTGAAGAAGAGCCCAACATCGAGCAATTAAAGATTGGAAAAATCTTGCCATATCCACGCATAAATTTGGCTTTCGAAAATGGACGAGTATGCTACTGGAGTGGCAGATAAACGCTTGAAGTTAGGAAAAATGTAGAATATAGGCTGGGTTATGCAAATAGAAAATTTAAAGGAAAATAATGAAAATCTTAAGTATGCGTGTAAAATAATAAGGCATATATGTCTATATCTTATAACGCCATGTGTGAGGTAATAGCCAATTAATTTGCTGTACATTATTTATTGTCAAATAGCTGCAATCCATTCCGTTTTTTTTATAGTTTATTATTGCGTATGTATGTGCGCTTTTTCCTTATCTTATCTGCTTTGACAGATTTGTACTTTTACACATTCATATTTTGTTTTTGTTTATATAATATTACGTAACTGAAGTTTTAACCCGAACTTATTGAGAATAGAAGATATATTAAAATGAATAAATTTTACAGTACCTTCTGTTTTTATAGGATATATGAAAGCTACTTACATATATAAAAATAAAATGAATAAAAATTTAAATTTTATCATACAATGTATTGCTTATTCATAATACTTAACAACACTTATGAATACAAATAAAGAAGTATTTATCATTTTCAAGTACAATATTTTATGTTTGCTTGCGTGTAATACGTTTATTAACCATATTCCTATCCAGTTTTTAAAGCGCTGCAATTCACTAGGGTGGAACAGGTTTAGCTTAAATTTATTAAATAATTGCGTTATTGTGGTATTACTGAAGTTCTATTGTGATAGAACGATAGATATAGTAAAAGATAATGTGGGAACATATAGTAAAGAGATACATACCAGAGTGGACTTTCAGCACTTTACGCACATTATATCAAGATCTGCACTGTATAACTCAATAGCTGCACTAACGTTACTTGACCTGCCATTTTAGTTAATTATACATTTATTTAATCTTCAGAGTGTTTTTATAATATTTTGTTTCCGTATTTTTGTAATGTGTAGATAATAAAAGTTGATTTCTTCTTCCGTCAATGAGGTACGGCAGCTTCCAAACTTTCTGTATGTTTTATAAGTGGTTTTGAAAGCAATGCCAAATTACAACCGGAAATGCATTTATTTACAACTATTTGAACTGCGATATTTTCAAGTTTTCATTCATTAAGTTATCATTCAACAAGTCATTAAGTTATAATTAATAACATAAATATAAATAAAAACTTTTCACATTTAGCTTACAATGTTTATCCATAATCTCCTCAAAATCTTAGAATCCCCACTGGCATTCAAACTGGTTAAAGATAAAGTTTAAGAGCTTCTGCATTTATAACAAATATGTGCAGCTACAACGTGTTAGGAAATAAAGGAATACGAGCCGTAAGAATTTGAGTTGTTCAAATTCAAAAATACATTAATTAGATCACAGTATTATTATATATATATATGTATACATATTTATCAGTATTAATATTTTTTCTACGGAATAACTACTTCCTAACTATAGAAGCGCTTTCCACTTCTTTTGATGCATTTTGATAGCTTACGAATAAGGTGTGTAGTGGCAAACGAATTATAAATTGAAGTCAACATAGTGGTATGGCAATTTTTTAAAGTCGTGCTAAAGTCGTGACTGAGAATTGGATAAATTTGTTATTTTTTTTGCTTTTAATAGTCGGTGTCTCAAAACCAACTGTTATCAAACATGTTCGGGTTGTAAGTGCGCAATGAAACCGGTTTTTTCAAGTATTTAGTATCAAGTGAATGTAAAGTTTATGTCGTTACTTAGTAACTTCCATTGCTGCTTCTTCATCAAAACGCAACTTGCTGCTGCTGGCCAGTTATTTCGTCTTTGGGTTGCTGCTATTTGGCTTTTGTGCTGTCAGTGCTTGCGACAGTTTGTGTGCAACGCTTGTTGATGGTGGTAGTTTAAAGCGGCAGTTGATATTATATTACAGCAAAGTCAGTGACTTTTCGACATTCGAGAGAGGAAGTTAACGTTGTGACAGTATAAGATGACGGAGGACGCTCGTTAAATGTTTTGCCGCGTTTAAGTTATAAATGGTTCTTTTTGTAATGTGGTGGTTGAAAGTTGTAAAATAAAAGTGTTCTTATAAAAAGCACAAACCGTACACCAAATTGAATGTTGAACAAACGGTGGTTAGTTGGTGCTGTAACAGAACGTCAAAGTTGTAAATACAAGCCGGATGGTGTGTATGTGTTTGTATAACATTCGCAATTAGCTCTAATGGCATATGTGTAATAAATTAACGACACTGTTTGGAAATGAAGTAAATATATGCATTAAATCACAAGAAATATGAGTGAAATGAAGTATTGAAACTTAAACAAAAGTGTGACTTTGAATACAAATAAAAGATAAAAAAAAATATTAAAAACACAAAGAGAGATCGTGAGCGTAAAGGTGTTTCCAATGAGCAAAGATTGCATTAAAAAAAATATAAATTATACATGCGAACAAATATATATTGCTGCAATGGAGAAGATTATAAATGCAAAGTAATTCGCAGCATTGCATTCCGCTGAATTATAAAGCAAATGTAAAACACAAATATTTACAAGCTCGTTGCCAAGCTAACGCGTAAAAACGAAAACAAACAACAAAAGGGAACATAGCAAACAAATGTTTTCTTACCATTGCACCAACTGCCTGCCATTTTCCTATTCGCGCACATATGAAAAGCTGCTGAATGCACACAACAACAATCAAACATGTGTTAAAGGTGCGCTGCAATAAAATAAAAACACAAGAAAAACGGTGTAAATACAGAAGCATAAAATAGAATATCTAATAAAATATTCAATAAGAGTGAAATTGCAAAAGTAAATAAAGACAATATTTTCATAGAGCTAAAATAAGAAACAAAATACTATATAGCACAGCGAAACAACGATTTAAATAACAAACAGAAGCAACAACGAAACGAAAACGACACCCACATCGCCAGTAATGAATTGAATTTGGGCGAAAAACACGTTTGCCTTCACCTCACTCCAGCGCGTCGCGCTTACGTACAAAGAAACCTATAAGCCATACACGTAAGTCTACACCGCGTGGCAGCGAGCGCTGCAGAGTGTGCACTATTCCCACAGCACCCCCTCACACAGCTAAACTCCGCTCAGCCCAACAACAACGGGCGCCTTAAGGCAACCCCATCGCTGCCCACATACCTATATATGTACATACATATTGACCAATACGCTGCCAAACAGTCAACTAAACTGAGCAAATTAACTTTGCTGTAAGCGTGGAATAGCGCGCACACGGCGTGCTCTCGCTTGATTTGCGTACGAGCTAACCTGCCACTGTGTTGTACGTTTTTGATGAAGCTTCGTTTCTGCTGTTTTTGCTGCTCTGCGCTTATTGAAGTTTTCGTGGCTTTAACACCTTTTGCGCGAGCTGAAATACCAGCGCATAGTGCCTAATTCTCATATTGTGCGCTTGTATTTGTGTTAACGCGTTTCATATACTTACATATGTGTGTACATATGAATATACTAACACCTACCTGTGGACATGTGTGTGCGAAAGAAATAAAAGAAATAAAAAAGTGTTGCGGTAGCGGGTTTAAATCTGCATGTGTTGGTGTATTCAAATATTAATACTGTAAATATTATAGTTGTCGCAGCAATACATACATATATACATAAATATTGAAATATACTGAAATTCGCTGAATAAATTTTCCAACAGCACGCACAGCAATCAACAGAACGTTCAAAATGGGTAAGTCCACTTGCGGTCATCAGCTAACGCCCATTTTTATTATTTCTTAGTATCATTGTATAGTAATACATATAAGATGTAAGCATTAAAATAGTATAAAGTCTAATAATTAATATCGATCAACTATATATTATATATACATATATATATATACATAATTATAAATTTTTTGGATTATTTACTATCACAAAGTTATGGCTTCTCTTGAAGTTTAAAAGTTTCGAAAGTATATCCAGCCACTGAATGCACAAATTCTTGTGTGCTGACTTTTTGCGTAATTTAACATAAAAATCATATTGATCCTGGCTATGATCAAAATGACATCTAGCGATAAAAATGGAAGCGTCCAATACTCTTTCGCCGCATCCATATATCTACACATCTAATTATAATCCAAAGACCCTTAATGTTGGAAAGGTTGGTAAAGCAAAAATACCCTCAAAAAACCCCTAGAACTCTCAAAAAATTTCTAACTTTGACAATTTATTCTGTGAGTAAGGATGAAAACATCGAATTTCTCTCTTTCAGGCTCTATCAAATATATATTTGAGTGCATAAAAAATGTTTTATTGACTATTTGATATAAAATGGCGGCTACTAGGCCAACCTTCGGGATCACCATTTTCAAGAGGACCTTTACGGCGACGCACGGATTTTAGGAACTCATGCCAACTGAAAACAAAAGTTTAACAAACGAAAGCTGGCTCAAACGCTTCGACACTAAAGCAGATTAGAAAGGGGAAACAGTTTTTTCAGTATTTCCTAAAATTTTCTTTAAGTAAAAATATCTATTTCCTAACCTAGACTGGACCAACTCCTGAAAACATCTTCTCATTCTAACCAGTATGGAAAGAAAACATATTTTAATTTTCGAAAATCTTCTAAAAAGCTTGCCGCTTTCTCACTAGACAGTTCGTTTGCTTAATTTCAGAAAACAACACCTTAAAAACTGCTTTCAGCGAACAGCTGCTTCAATTTCTATCGTTCCTTTTGTTTATATTTTCGCTTCCAGGTAAAAAGACAAGTATGCATCTCTTGAACACCATTGTTCTTTATTGACACACAAAATTAGTCACAGCTGCAACATGGCGTTAAACACGAATCTTACATTTACAGCCACATTTTGACTTTAATTCAATTTTATTCCTTCTGCTTTGCTTAATTTCCGCAATTCCGGTGTGTCTACGCACAACCGAACGCCGTCTTCAAATAATTTAATTTCCTTCTGCGAAAAGTGTAAAACAACAAGTTACAAATACAGCAAAAAAAGACTACGATGTGATATATTAAAACAACAAAGGCAGCAGCAGCCGTGCAGCAAGCCAGCCAACTATAACGGCAAAGTTGTAACAAACGCTTTGAGGCAAGAGTAAATTTCTGACTTCGCTGCAATTTCAATTGAATTTTGTCCAAAAAATAAATTTATACGTGCACACTTTTCGTTGTATTTTTGTTGTATTAAAGGCAGCAAATGAAAGACAACAAATCGGCACTGTGGTTTTACGAGCTTCAACATTGCCATCGCCTCTTAGGCTGACACTGCAACACGTTGCTTCAAATGGTTTAAATGTCATCCACCGGCACGAATGAGTACCGCAATGCCGTTACTTGCGTACCAGGCCACTTGCATGTACATGTTACACTGCCATTTCCGTCCCCATCCCCAACTATGCCATTGAGTTTTTTGCCGCTACGTCTGTTGCTGCCACTCAAGCACAATATAATTCGAAACTTTCCAAAAAATGTGCGTGAAAAATTCTTTGTTTTCGCTTTATTTACCACACGTTAGACATTACTTTTTACGCTGGCAGCGACCCCGAAGTCAAAAGTGTACACTGTGTTGGTGTGTTGAGTAACAACTGTCCTGCCATATCCTAATTGTGTGCTGTCTGTTTTGCGTTGATCCGCTGCGCTAGAGCTTAGCTGGCGGCGCTTTTTAATTTTAGGGTTTTTTTTTTACTTTTTAGTTTTATTATTTTCTTTTATTTCCCTGCATTTTTGATTTCACTCCTTGTCGTTTGCCTCCTCTCACAGTCACAGTAATGCCAGTCAGTCAGTAATGCCAGCCATGGGGTTCAGCACCCAAATACATAAAAGTAAATATAACAGTACAGTGAGTATGAACAAACATATGTACATATATACATACAAGTAGCACATACTAGCGTTGTTCAACTGCCTTGTTGTTGTAGTTGTTGTTGTTGTTGTCCCCACTACTACTTGTTTGAATCTTTGCATCGACGAGTACCTTTTACTCGTAATTTGGGTTGATTTTTTGATGATTTACAACCGCAGCAGTGCAAGAACATTACAAAAGTACCGTTAACCGGTGTCGTACAACATTTGTGCCTGACGTGTAAGCACGTCGAAAATAAATGCTGCCGAAATCGTTGGCCGCAAATTGTATTCCTGTGCTTCAACTGGCATACGCGCTCTCCCGTTCTCTGCTTATCCCGCTCCTGGGGGATTCCCCTTAAGCGCTTGCCTTGTGTACGCATGGGGAGTGTGCATGCGAATATGCAATGGATAGCTTTATATACTCCGGCATCCTTTCGCCTTTTGCCTTCCACACATATTTATACATATGTACTGTGACGCTCTTTATTTAACAAACCACCCGTGCAGCCACACATCAACACACAAACACACGCTTACAGGTATTTGCTTTTAACCGCTTGAGTTTTTGGCGCTTTATTTACTTCTGTTCTTGACCACTTTTCCACTCAGCATTGGCCTTCCGCTGTTTTCGCCTGCTTTGTTTTTTTTTCTTTTTGTTTTTGTTTTACATTCCACACAACGGAATACCCATTTACTTTATTTTACTTTTCAGCTGGTAAAATGCGTTGTGTTTGCAGTTGTTGTTGTGGTTTTTCATATGACTGTTGTTCCTACTTACTTTTTAAAACCATTTGCACCATTGCTCAATTATATGACGTTGGTTGTGATTGCGTTTTTACATTGGCTTTTGCTTTCAATTTAATTCATTGGCTCTCAACGGTCCCCTACCGCCCACCACACACATGTGCTCTTTAGATGCGCAGCCGTTATCCATTATGCATGTGAGTGCCTGTTGTGCGTGGAATTGCTCTTCAGTTGCTGCCAGCACTCCCTTTTGTTTTCGGTTATTCTATGTTATTTGTTATTTCTTTGTAGTGTGGTCCTTTTCGGTAACTCCCTTGCTCGTTGATTCTTGTAACAATTGTTTCCACTTACACTCAATTGCAATAAAAACAAAAACACTCATATGAATAACAATAACAAATGCACCTACAAGGGAACAAAGATACAACAACAATACCAACAAAAAATATACAATTACTACAACAAGTATAAAACAAAGAGAAGCAGCTGGCTTCTGTTTTTACCATAGTCACAAACAACGCTTTGTACAGTGTAACGGAATGATTAATCATGCCTGGCAATTAGCAGGGGATTTTCACACAGATTTTCGTTTCCGGAATTCACTGAATTATCCAAGTCATGTGTTGCTCCATGGAATTTCTCATTCAACGTGGACTGATATATCTCCATCTGTGACCACCTTACGTTACCCGTATAAAAATAGAGACACTGGGGCGATATTTACCGTTAGCTCAACCACTTCGATAGTTATCGTCCTCCACGGCACCGAATTCTGACGAGTCTAGTCGTATTACTCAAAGTCAAAAGGAGGCAAAGCGGGCACTTTTTCTTTACTGCTGAAGGCCTATGTAATGTTGACAAATAGGTGAAGCATCTTGATCCACTTTCTCGAATATATTCCAGTATTTCACACATTCTAATTGTGTAAATTTTTTCTCAACAATTTAAATAAGTTCCGGGCGCCAGTCAAGAGCATCTCTGCATAAATACGCTTCGAAAGAGATAATAAACGTGAACCCAAGTACAGCTTCAAATATAGTTGGAACCTTATGAACTCTGGACAAATTTCAATAAAGGCTTGGCATGTATGCCTTCAATTTAACGGCGATTTATAAACATTGTATTTATTTCTCTTCATCGTTACCAGTTATTCGCCCAGTTTACTCTACTGTAAATTGACTTGGTCATCTTTGCGATAATCACCATTTGTGGTCGTAATTATTGTATGGTCCGCAACGTCATCGCCGTCACCGTCAACAGCGCCATCTTTCAATTAAGGCGAGCACGTACAACGTTGTATGCGATAATACTTAAGGAAACGGGTTTTCTTCTACACAACAAGCTCAGCACGTCCGTCACCCCGTACCCTCGTGACCATTAGTCAACTTAGTGGGTACAACATATTGTGACTGGCAACTCGTTCATTTGTCGTTCAAACAAGTTTCAATAAACCAAACAATCATTATCAATTTAATCATCATGATGATGTCCAGCTTTATTATCATTCCGACTTTTTTGATGTACTCTCTATATACATATATGCAAGTAAGCTTGTATAGTTTGATGTGTGCGTGCTTTGGTTCTCATTTGCGGTCGCAACTTACATACACCTTTGCTTTCATTTAGCCATTCGTTCGTACACACACACACACACACACACACACACACTATTACACCACCAACTATCTGCGTTGTTCCTAGTTGTAGGTTTTCGGCCATTCTTCCAGTTCACTTATGAACATGCAACTACTATGCATGTATGTGTGTAGTACTTGAACAGTTTCGATAGTTGTTGCTGTTCGACGTGCTTTCAACAGCGCTTTAGTCAATGTTGTTGTTGTTTTATAGTTGTCAAACGTTTTTTTGTTGTTGCGGTCATTTGTGTAAAGCTATTTGAAGTCCCTTCCTGTTACCCCTCAACCAACACCACTTCACCGGCTAATGATCCACATTTTCCCCTCGGCCAATAATCGTTTGGTCTGTCATGTATTGCCACCATCACTGTCGCATTCGATTGTGCATCGTCATGAGTGTACAATAGAGGGTAACGTTTAGGTCCCCAACCGCAAGTTTTTCTCCAGCCATAATCGTGCAACATTTACTAATCTGCGCTCTTTAAGACTTTTCGTTTGTATATTTTATTGTTGCTGTTGTTATTGGCCTGATTTGATATAGCCCATTTGTTCGCCTATTTAGTTAGTGTTACCAAAGCGTAGCAATGAATTGTTATTTTATTGGCATTGAATTTAATTAAGCTCTCATACCAGCTTACAGTTTCTGCTGCCTAAATGCCATTAAAAGCGTAATAGAATGCTTAAATTTTGCGGATACATTGCCAGTAGCTACGAAAAAGTTTAATATCACTTGGTCTTATGTGCATAGTTTTACATATATAAAAGCCGTTCTAAATGTGTGCCTTTCTCCATCGACATTAAATTATTATATACTAGTGATTTTGTAAAATATACTCTGCTACCAATGCTGCAAAGTCGATATTGGCATAAAAAACGGAAAGAGGTGAGGATCCCTCGTGTCTTTAGTATTCGCTGTCTCGTTTTGGGAGATAGTGATATTAAATATTATAACAAACAAGTTCGCCGAAGTCGAACGCTCAAAGTTCAACTTTTTGGCGCAGTAATTTCCGACCAGCAAACCAAATGTGCCTGCTCTGCATCTAAATCTCAGCTGGCTTCGCTTTAAATCTCGAACTTCTATATATTTATGACAAGACTTCTTCGACTCAAATCTTCTAAGTGTACTTCTTTGTTTGCACTAAATTCGTGACGTCTTCTTTCAATTCTTGCATTTCGTGTCTTTCAAAATCAATGCACATGGATATATGGTACATAAATATTGCCCTTTTTTTCATTTCCACCGAACTAAGCCATGAGCTTACCAAACCTCGTACATTTCATTAAATCAGATTTGACGGCGCGCACTTAAATTCAAAGCAAACAAGCTACTTTTTTCCCCAACTACCTATGCTTTCACTCTCAGCACCTGGGACTGTTGCCTGTTGGCGCTTGATTGCTGACAGTTGGCTGCTGGCTGTCGTTTTGTTGTTGTCGTTGCATTCTTCTGGTTGTTTAACTGTTGGTCGACTGATTGCTACTGTCACCGCTGTCGGTTGTCGTGTTGACATTTCATATTGCGGTTGATTTTATGCTGATTTTGTGCGGATTTTGGTTGAGCAGCACACCTTGCAGCTGATGTTTTTGCTGTTTGGTGAATCACGACTCACGGCAAGTGGTTAGTCCGCCATTGTGTTTGCTTACGTTGCGAATTTCAACATTTAACGGTTAAGCAGCATAAAAATTACACACATATTACATATACATACTTACAATCACGTATACTATACATACATCAACAAATATATATGTGTATTCAAAAAACCAACAAAAATTATAAAATATAACATTAAAGTATCAGAGGCATCATGGAAAGAACAACCAAACTGACAATATCATACAAACGAGCACCGTCATCAGCTCGCAGTTTAATTAAATTAGTTATGCGAAAAGTCGCACAGCTTGCCGAAACAAAAATGGTAATCCTTTAAATTTTACGATGCAAAGCAAAAAGTAGAAAAGAAATTAAAACACAAATAGAATTAAAAGAAGATTCAAAAGAGCCTTTGGAGTCAATTATTAGCGGGTAAAAACAAAGTGCAAAACATTTTTGACAACAGCCAACTGGTTCATCAAGAAGTCACAAAAATGCGCAGAAGTATGTTTGAAATCGACATTTTCATCATTTTATACTTGTTTGCTTTCCATTTGGTTGGCTTGCTTGTTTATGCAAATATATTTGGGTATATCATATTTTGTTTAGACAAAACGCCTGCCGTTATTTTGTGTTTGCTCCGTTTTCATTTCTTAATTTCAGCGAGCGATTAGCCCTCCGCCCACGCCGTTTGCAGGGCAAGCTAACTGCACCGCGCGTTCAACCTGCGCGAGGAGTAACGTGCGTACGCTGCGGGCATTTCAATAAAATTCCCAACGTTCGCATTCCTAACGCTTTTAGCTTTACTACATAATGTGTGTGTAGTTGTATTTGTGGGTTGTTATCCTTGGTTGGAAAATTTAACCACTTATACTTCTTGCATTTTACTTTTTCGTAGAAAAAAACTTTCAGCAACTTTAATCATTGTTAATACGTGGAACAATGATAAGAGGCCTTGATGATCGAATTATCTTCTGAAACGAGACCTGATTCCGCCTCTAGTGACATATTTAACAAGACGATCTGTTCACTTCTGTGATTCGAGTTTAATGGTAATGTAATCGTCTCCCCAAAGAACATTTGCAATATTTTTAAGATATCTTGCTCCCATTGTAAAAGTTTCAGAAGTGAGGTTATAAGAGGTAAGATTATTTACCAGGCACAATATCTTGGAAATCATATGAGAAATTTGAATAAATTTTAAAAGAATTTTTGGGGAGAGCGTGGCGACAAATGTATACAAAAGCCGATGGGTATAAGGATTTTATTGAAAATATTGTCTATGAAAAGCAAAATACTGTATAAAGTGATTAAAAAATCAGAAAACTAATATGTTTTTGGCCACTATTAAAATAAAAAGTGAAGTAAAATTAAAAGTGGCAGCTTCTTAAATACTCATAGAAAATATATGATTAAAGTTTTTTGAGAATATGGCAATATTTAAAAAAAGTTTAGTAATACATACAATTATGTTTAGCATAAAACTATTAATAAACTATCTATCAAAGGCTGTAGTGAAATTCTTAACAGCAACATATAAAATTATATAATTAAATTTTGTTGTCTTTTAGTTGAATATTTATTATTTATAGTAGTTATAGTAGTTGAATAGTTATTTAGTTGAATAAAATACTTATACTAGTATATTTTCCATATAAATAATTAACAAAATGTATTATTCGCTTGTGACTTTCCATTTTTCCTACAGAGCACTATTTGTTAGCTTTGGTAAATATTTGTAGGGTTTACATGCTAATACAGCCACTCCCTATTTTTGTTCAGCGAATGTCCAGCCGTATACTTTCATTTATACGTATGTATGTGTATTTGTTCTTCTACCAACACAAACGACCCTACTTCATTGTAATGGCATTTCATATGCCCAGCTTATCCATTACTTCGTTAAATCCCTTAAAAATCTTTTACTAAAAATATTTACTTTATGTTGCTCTTGTTATTGTTGCCTTTTGCCGTATTTTGTGTTTTGCTTTGTTTTATGCTGTGTGAAAATATTTGCTTACTTAATTAAATTTATAATTAAATAAAAAGTATTCCTAGCACAAAATTGGTCCCAAGCTTCTCGGCAGCTACAATATGCCTTATGAATATGCAAAAGCCAACACGCACACACACACACACAAACACACACACTTGTATATACGATTGGACAGCCAGTCAATCGGCAAATTTCTCCTCCTCCCACTTCTTCCGTTCCCTACGGATCGCAGCCGTTCAATAGCTTTTGGAAATTTGTTCAACATTCACATGCTTATTTTATAGTACTCTTGTTGGCGTATAATTACCACAGCGTCCTTTCAATTACCAATAATAAGCGGAATTATTCTCGCTGCAAAGCCATACACACGCACAAGTATGTGTGTGTATATAGGAGTTACAAATTTAGATGTATATATCAGGGTGTATCAGAATATGTATTGCAGAGACAATGGATGTAAATAAAAATAATTAATTTTACTATCCAAATATATAGAACTTTGTGTAAAACGCTCGGTAACGCTAAACCATATACTACATAGATATGCATGCATGTAAGTATAGATTTCACCCTCATTATACAATTGCTAATTAATGTAGATAAATTAATTTGCTTGCATAATATTAGGGGCTTTGGCATTTCATGTACATGAAAATCGCATAACCGATGGCAGTAAATTTGTAAACGAATAAATTTGTATATTTATGCTAATTGTATAATATTTGGCAAATTTGTTTAAATTAGCGCAAAACGCGATAACAAACAAGCGCTGTTAGCCAACTGGGGACCATTTAAATGCTTTATACTAGAAAATCAATACGAAAAAATGTGAATGTGATAATAAATTGTAGTTTGGAGCATTTGAAGTCAAATTTTTAATTATGTGACATTAGGTTGGATTCAGTCAGATTAGCTTAAACCCGATTGGCAAACAATTGAGTGTAATTTAAAAGCTGTTTGTGGCATTAATTAGGTATAAACATTATGGAAAATGTATCATAATCTTTACTACGACTATTTGGGGTTTTAGTGGTTTAAATGAGCTCTTGAGCACATATTGAAATTAATTCCGATTAGTATAAGTGGCCAGTATACCAAGATGCTAAAGTGTGTATACATTACTATGACTACTGAGTGAATCATATGTGCGCCTAGAAATAAGCAATATCCGAGTATAATATTATTAATTAAGCGCATTTCAATAATAATTTCATTTAAGTAAAAATCCAAAAGTCAATCATTCAAAAACACGTTTGCCAAATTCTTTAATAATTATATTATAAATATGCATAAACATATTTACTTAAACTTAACCACACTTTTTAGGGTCGATTTCAATTTACGGAGCTTATACTTATGATAAGAAATAATTGGTTTCAAGCAGACGAATTACGAAATTATTGAAATAACACACACTTTTGCCATTCAAGAAGTTTTCAATTACTTAAACTTCATCTAAAGTCTCTTAACTCTGTGATAAGATAGGCACTCACATAGAGAGCAATTAAACTAATTTATCTTAATAATTTTCTCGTTAAAAGGTTCTGCTTTTTTTCTTATTTTACATCTTTTTTGTTTTTTTCATAGACACGTCTTGAGAAACTGAGAAATTATCTTGGGATCATATATGTGCAGTATGAGTTTAAGACCTTTAGAATAAATGGATTTTCATAGAGGGTATATACCTACGATTTCTTTTCCCTATAAAAAAGTTAGTTAAACGCTTTCGACGAAAATTGCTAATAGAAAATACATTTATTGTTCTAGGTCCGGAATAGATGTATATTAAATAACCAATTCCTTTTAACAATGTATGCACCAAAGTAACTCTTTAACGTAGACTGAGTGGGTTTTAATACTTAAAAATGCTATTTATTAGTATTTCAAGCACCAACCGAATTGAATTTAAAATATAAGAAAATTTTTTAATTTAATTCTTCAAAGTTTAAAGCAGAACATTTCATTTGCACTACTAAAAATACTTAAAGGTCTCCATTTTTTTTTATTTCTACATGATTGCAATCATGTCAAATGCAAAGAGAAAACCTCAAAGTCTGTTTCTAATGTATCCCGCCTCAATTGACTGGCGGTAATGACATTCCTGCCACAACACGAATCATCAATACAACTCCCACGATAAACGAACGAATCCATCAAAGCCAACAGTTGAGCTAAAAAAGCTTGATAAAAGCTTCCATACAAAAAAATGCCAACAAAATTGACATTTCCGCATCAAGATCAAGTTACAACGATTTCTTTGCTAAGACCCTATTGATAAATGCAAAGATGCCACGGCGATGCTGCTGCAGAGCATCCTTCACTTTCAAGTTAAGGGCAGAAAAAATCGCCTGCGGGTATTTTCGCGGTGTATAGACACGCGAATTTGCGCCATTATGCATGCACTTCTCTTTGTGAATGACTGTATGTGTGTGGGAACTTTGCGTTTTATCACTATAACTTGTGGTTGCTTGCCTTTGGGGAGTATTCAATTGGAAAACAGAAAAGTCTTCAAATAAAAATAAGCACCAGTCACATAAAAAGAAAGAATAACTAGATAAATAAGAGAAAAATCTAAAAAAAAAGCTAAAATGCTGCACAAAAATAATGTGTTTGCCCCAAATTAGGTGTGGGTAAGAGGGCAATGGAAGTGCTAGTAAATCAATGCAAGTGCGTGCGTGTGGTACGTACAACGTGTCGTATACGTAATCTCTTTAATGTGAGGCACATGCTAAGCCATTGCGAAATCTACACGCCTTCATGAAGTCGCTGCTGACAGCAAACAACCAACCAGACAGGCAGCCAGCCTGAGGGGAGTGCGCAATACTAAGCGCTTACTACCAGCATGGCGTATGTTTGTATGTATATTTGTGTTAATTTAGTCTGTAGTAGGTCTACAATTGAACCGCTGTTCAGACTCATCACTTGTCACCGCCTCTTGTGGCGTGCTTTTGCCGTCTGTCGCTCTGGTTTTCACTATTCTACTGCTTTTGTTTTTTTCTTATATAATTTCCCACTGTTGTCATATTGCCGACATTGCTCTGTTGTGTGTGAAAACTAAAGTGTAATGGCTATAATAAAATGAAACAACCACCCCAGCGGCTATATTTTATTTAAGTTACTGTGCTTCGTTAGTGGGGCCAACAGACAAATCCTCGAATTTTTTGTTTTTGTTAATTTTCTTAAAGTATGAGAATGAGTGGAATGTGTGTGAATGCTGTGGACCCGGGTTGAAATTTGGCAAAGTGTGTGTCAAGCGGCTCGTTAAATAAAATCCCACGCAGTGGCAGCGGAAGCGTAACGAAGTAAACGTTAATATGTATGAGTACAATAATAACGAACCCAACAACAACAAACACCACAGGCTGCAAACCATTTATTGTAATGGTTAAATCAAAAGCTTCAGGCTGGCGTACTACGCCTGACAGGAAGTTTCATGGAATCAATTCGTTTGGCTTCAGTTTCCTGCTTTCATTTTGCTTGTGTATTTTTATCCATTTCCTAATGTTTTTGCCTATTCCCCTTCTTCGTAGCATTCTATTCTCTCTTTAATACAACTGCGTGGTCTTAATTCTATTTATCCTCGGTCGGTTCTTATGCTTTTTATGCATACCCTTTTCCACATTATCCTACGTTTTTCCTCATTCCACAGTTTTCGTCATATCACCGTTCTTATATGCGTTTTGCTTCCCAAAACACCACAACCAAGTGCTTTTGAATGGTACTTTTGAAATCCATGCAAATCCGATTCAAACCCCACCAAGCAAAGCGCTTAAGTTAAGAAAGTGAAATTAAAAATAAATAATGCTCTTAAACACTAACAAAAATCCATATTAATATATCTAGAAAATATAGATAAGTACAAATTAGTGAATAGATTAGATAATAGATTAGATAATAGATTAGATAATTAAAAACAAGCAGCTTATATTTTTTAGTTGAGAAGATCCGGAATAAATGTTCTTCAATATGGTTAATAACGCATTAAACTTGATTGGTCCCCTCATATCTATCATATCTAAGATATATTGACAAAAATACATTTGTTTAGTGTATAATTCCTTTTTGTTATGATTTATTCTTCTGTTGCGGAAAGAATTGACTTCAATTAGTTTCAGACACTAAAATACTCTAATAATAGTATTAATTATAATGCCACGTATTATAGTTTCGTCTAATAGTTTCGTAAAAAGTTACGAGGGCAGTCCAAAAAGTAATTAGTCTCACCCTCCGATGGCGCAACTATCGCAAGAGAGAGATTATCTATTGTGTATTCTTGTGTATCTGTATTTTCGTTGACGACTTATGTCAAATTTTAGCCGAATCGAACTCGTAGTTTTGCTTGGGCGGCCTGTGGAAACGGGTGTGTTCGTGGATTTTTAAAAAATGGAATAGCACAATTTTAGACAGTGATTAGATTATTTTTTTTTAGAACGTAAATGAGGCTGTGAAATCAAATTCAATGTCGACCGGCAAATATTGGTTTAATGATTTTGTTTGCTTTGGTTTGCTCATTCCGGTGTTACTTTCGTTTTTCCTTTCATAGGCTACGCACTTCTCGAATCGACGACTTATTATGCAGCTTTATAATGGTTTCGTTGAAAGGACTCATAAACAGTATCTCAGTTAGATTATTTTCATAAAATGACTTGAATGGAGCATTACGGAAAATATTTTTATAGATCTTATTTAAAAAACTTCAAGGCTTTAGGTCAGAATCTAGCTTCCGCAAAGAAATGTTCGCGGCGAAACACCTCCCTCTGCCTACCTAGTTATAACATCTTGGATGTATGTAAATAACTCCGACTATAGCTTAGTTTTTGTCTCAATCTTCAACAAGATCGATCCAAGTTCGAAATTTTAAAGTCTTCCGTTGACAAAAGTAATTAGAGAATAATATATGTACATCATATCAACCTTTAATATTTTAAACTTTGAAGCTCTGTTCATACTAATATTTTAATATGGTTACACTCCACTGAGTTATTTGCATTTGTGTAATTAATTCTAAGGATTCGCATATTAAATGCATTGACATATTTCTAAACATACCTATGAAGGTATATGTTAGAAAAAATATGTAACAAAATGTTAGCAATGGGAAAGCACAGATGTCCTATGAGAGGCACTCCCACTCCCACTTACTTAAGCATACCACATGCATATAACTTCACTTATATACATGCATACATACATACATTTGCATATTTATGAAATGTGAATATAAGAAGTGCATGTGAGCCCATAATTTATTAGCATAAATATACACATCTAAATAAATATTAAAATGAGTAGTAACCTATTTTGAAGCCTCCCACCGCACATACGCGTTTTTGCGCATTTGTGCTCACTTTTTCAGCCGCATTACACTCTTGCTGCTTAATTAGGCTTTTCAACTACAAATTGAAATGGGTTAATTGCATGTGGCATACACACATACATAAGTATGAGCCCACACACACATAAGTGTGTAAAAAATTGACGCTTTTCATGGTTATAAGTACAAGTGAGACTGCTGCTCGTAAGCGCATGTGTATATATGTATATATACACACACATGTATATATATATATATATATATGTACGTGTGCGTTTGTTGGGAATTTTGTATCCTTGGCACATATGCCAATTCTAACTACAACAGTCGCAACATTGTTATCCGCTGATTGCGTGCTACCGGTAAGCAGCTGTTGGTTGCTGCTGATGAGTTTCAGTGTTGGCGAAAACTGAAAACACCAACAAATCAGGGCGAAAATAATGAAATAAAGGATGACAAGAGAACGAGACAGAGCGCTTAGAGCGATAGTATGGAGGCGGTTGGAGCGCGAGCGTGTTACTTGATGTATTCAAGAGTGAGGTTTATATATTCTTTTAAGCTCAGATGTATGTAAGAAGCATTTTGTAGAGAGTTGCACACACTTCTTCATTTGACTTAAATGAAAAAAGAAACATATTTACTTGTATATACAACATTTGTTTCTTCTTTACAAACTTTTAATTGAGCCAGCATAAAACACCACTCATACCTCACTGGTTGCAACGATGATCCGGTTTACTTTCATATTCAACGTTTTTATTTTTCTTTCGCCAAATTCAAAACCTTATATTTTGACATATTTATTACATGGTGTGCTGCATTACAGGTATTTGCATATTGTAGTGGCTTTATTTCTTGCTTAACATTTGCCACCAATTTTGTTGTGTTTGCGTGACGTGAAATAATTAAACCGTATTAATTTGGATGTTTAAACTATCAAGCACATGCATATTTAAAACATAGACATACATACACTTTTGTATTCATAAAGAAAGTTGCATATCTGCAGGCGCTCAAACGCACCGCGTTATATAAACACATGCATCCTTTGTCTGTTTATGCTCTCTGGCAGCGCGCTTCACACTAATCCTTTTATTATACTATGAAAATTAATATTAAAATCCTTATTATATGGCTGTGCATAGCCTACTCTTTACACTTCTACTGCGCCGTTAGTTTTCTCTTAAGCTTTTAACATGATAAAGAATGTGTGCAATACCGCATATACATGTATATGTGCTCCCCTTGGCAATGCATTTATATTCATATATTTATATATGTATATGCTTGCAAGAGTAAACGAAATCGTATACAAAGGATTCTTCCTTATGCGCCTTAGGCGCTAATATGTATGCAAAGGACTATGCTCACATAGGCACAATAGTAGATATAAATCTGCATAACTTTATTAGTATGTACTGTCATGTATGCATAAATAAGTCGTAAATAAGTATAACAAATGATAGAGTGTAGTAAGAAGGTAACCCAATGAGCAAAAAATAAATTGTTTAATTTCAATAAAAAGGTATTTTATAATTATTTCAAAATGAAAATATCAATAGGTCTCAGTTCGGAAAGCAATAACGGCCCCTATTGTCCAATTAAAGTTTCATAAACATGGCTTTTTATATATAAAAACTCCACTTTAGGGATTTACTTCGGTATTTAGTGTGCTGAACTGCATTTCTTAAGACAATTGGGAGTATTAGAAGGCTAGAAGCAGCAGAATGAATTGCCGATAAACTAGCCATCATATAATGACGTGATGATATTTGTGTAAAATATTTTACAAACTGACGAGATAATCGGCCGATGGCATACAATGCATTCATCTAGAATTTCCGACTTCATTTTTAACATCATTCTATTCTCACCAGCTTAAACGATTCGAATGCTATTATAACCTCACATTTCTAGTTGATAGTCAAAAAACCTCGGTCAGTACTTCTTACCAAATTTAAATAATTAGTGAATACGAATTACAGTCTGGCCCGAAACGGAGCGAATTCGGCACCGTAAGGACTGATACGATAACAAAATTCTCATAAACTATTCGTGGAATGTTTTATGCTGCAGTGACATATTTGTGCATTCCACTTATTCCATTAAAATAATCATGAATGAGTCTTAGTTACAATTGTTTACTGGGTAATCAAGTACAAGACTGTATAAAACCTTGATTATATTTATGCTACTAATTTAGTAGTGTTGCTAAGTGAAATGGGATTTCACATTTGGGCGCACCAAAAAAAAAAAACAAATACACAAGAAGACTCGCATAAAAGCAAAAAAAACATACCCAATTAGATGGATTTGCACGAAGTTGTCACAAATAACGCTGCTGGGGGCGAAATGGCGACGGGAGTCCTAAGCAGATTTGTAGGTGGTTGAACAAAACTGTCCACAAAAGGAACCTTTTTACGGCACACCATAGCATCAGGCCATCTACCATATTTCACGCAGTTTGCTTGGCTACTTTTATCAATATTGGGGAAACCACATGACACACACACAGCAAAATCTGAAAACTTTAGGCAAAATTAGCATAAAAATAGGCAATAATTTTTAAGCAAAACGAAATCAAAAAAAAAAACAATTAAGGAAGGACTACCAAGTTCGGGTGTAACCAAAAATGTCATATTCTCGCATTGTGCAAGTGTCAAAGGCGGGGAAATGCTTTCAGGGTTGGCAAAACTTTATATGTGATATATGGGAATTGGGGTAATAAGTTGACCGATTTCACACATTTTCGGCATTAAACTATGGTATATCCAATATTATACGTACATATACATATTTTAGTTTACTTTTAGCGCAGTCCACCACCCTTTGTTTACCTTTTTGTTTGTTTACATTTGGCGAGGTAAACAACCCCACTCAAGGTCAATGACCTCTTTGTTTACCTTTAGCGAGTTCCACCACCCTTTTTTTACCTTTACTGATGATATCACTCATTTCCCCACTGTAGAGGAGGTGGCCGAAAGATCCATTCTGACCAAGTTTGATTGATATAGCATAAACGGGTTGCGAGATGTGAATATTAAACATATTAGGGGGCGGTGCGATACTAACTTTTAAGAAAATTTTTCAACGATTCTCAGTACCAAACTACACGTTTGTATCGTAATTTGTGGCTGAGTTATAACATATTATAGATTTCCGAATAACGGCATTTTCTTGGCGTGGAAGTAGTGCGATTGTGCCCATCTGCAATATCAACTTTTTTATTGTAAAAAAAAACACGTGTACCACGTTCAGCATATTTTAATTTTTACTTAAGTTATCGCTTGCACGGACGGACGGATGGACAGTCACCCGGCATTCAACTCGCCTCGTCATATTGATCATTTATAGATACATATATATAATCCGCTATCTATATCGATTAGTTTTAGGTGTAACAAGCAACCGCTAAGTGAACAAATATAATATACTCTGTTGCAACATGTTGCGGCAGTATAAAAAGAAATTGAAATGTTTAATAGAAATGAAATGGTCACAAAAATTATCAGACAGTAGGCAACTCAAACTTTTTCAAACGCTCATAAATATTGTATTTTCAGCGGTATTTTGTTTTATAACTTTTAACAGAAAACTTTCATACCCTGTACCTCGCGAAATGCCGCTGCTCCTTACAAGCGCACAAAACCATAAAAATCATAACAATAACAATTTTATTCAAATTCAAATGTATTTGCTATTTATTACACTTTATCTACGGCTGTTGTTATTGTTGTTTTTCTTGTTGTTTTTTGGCACAAATCGCAAATAGATGGATATATGAATGAATGAGCCAAGTTGAGGGAAATGAGCTTAAAAAGACCTAAGTATAATAAATAACTTTGGCGCCATTAAGCAAAGCTCCGAGGTACATTTACAAACTCGATTTTCAAATGGTCCGACAATCAACAGCAGCGAGGGGATCTCGAAGCGTTGCGAAAATTCATGGTGTGAGGAATTCGAAACGAGCTGTTAGAGATTGCGGTTACTGATAAAAAAAAATGTAAGACAATTTATGTGTATTTACATAGCTAGTGTAAGTGCTGTTGAAGGGTGTCTTCTTTTATGCTTAAGGGAGCGTATTGGAGTTACTGTGCCAATGTGTGGCATATGTATGTTAGGTTTATAAATTTATACATATAAATATTTATGTGAAAATTTGCAAACACTTTCCAAGAGAATATTGTTCACAGCAAAGTGTTCAGCAACAAAGAAAATTTCGGACAAAATATTCTTTAGATTGGTTAAAAGAATTGACAAATAATAAAAACCTAACATATCTATTACCCATACGAGATTAAAAATATTTAAAGTTTGAAAAAGACAATTTTTTATGGGTTTGTATACGCTTTTAATCACAACACAATTTTTTTTATAAAATAATATCGAGACCATATCTTCTGCTTTATGAAAGAGGAAGGTAGGATTTTCTAGACAATGGTATTATCGATTCCAAATTAACTGCTACGTTTCCTATCTCTTCGTATCTCGTGTATTGTAAATATCTGTTCAAATCCGGTCCAAATTGTCAAATTGCGTATCTACAAGGAAACAAAGAGTTTGAACAAGCACAAAACGATAAGATTAGAACGAATATGTTTACATAGAGATTTCTTTAGAAAATTATTTTCATCAAAGGGTAAATAACAAAATAACAAAAAATTAAAATTAATGAATTTATTGATACATTTTCATTAAAAATATTATTTCGCCTTACAATTTTTTATAATTTTTGATAATTTTGAAAAAGTATATACTCACGGAAATTTTTATTTTAAATAAATATTTTCGATAGTTTTCATAATAGCATTTCATCGCGTTTTTCATACTTTATTCAAGTATGGAATATCAGTAAAGATTATCAAAATTATTCTCACAAAAAATTTTATTTTCTGTCTATTAACCAAATGTATATAAACTACATCTTAATGATTAAAATTTTAACATTTGTGCTTTTTTAATAACATTATTCTTTGGCATAGGAGTTTATAAAATATTATGATATTTTATATATTTTTCTTCCAACAATTCCCATAGAATCTTTTTTATTAAAGTCTTTGCTATATAAATCAAAAAACGGACAATTTAAAATATACATAACTCACCCCCCGTTCCGCCTTCTTTGCACACATTTCTGTCATATCGCCTTTGGCACTGGCAGCATCAACACATACGAGCATTGCCTAGGCACCGTAGCACTGGCAATGGTAAGGCGCGCTTAACGCATGAATGACGCTAAATGAAATTTACAACAAATAACACATACATGCATACGTGCATACACACAAACACCAAAAGAAAATACAAAGCACAAAACAACCGCAACAAATACAAATTTTATGTTCCAACGCCTGTGCATATGCATTATTGTGCGTCGTAATAAGAATACCAGCGCACAACGCTGACGAATATTGAAATCTCCACTTGGCAGACACCACACGACTACTAACAAATACATTTGGCAGCGCATCAACACAAGCACATGCACAAACTGAGGCTGCTCACATAAATTGCATTGTATTTATCCTCTTTTGTACGGCAGTGTGTGTGTTAAACTCATAAGTTTTCGCAGCAATGATGTTTACGCTGCCATAACGATTTGGCTAACACATTTGTTGGCATCCATCGCCACTACTGCTGCCTGCTACTAGTGGTGCTGGTGCTACTACTGGCGCTGGTGCTGGTGCTGCTGCCAGAGCTGGTTTGCTGCTATCATTTGGCAAAACAGTTAAATGCGACATTTTATGCCGGATAGCAAGTGCGTTCGCCGATTCGTATGAGTGCGAAAGTTTCGGATGTGCGTATGTCGGCTGTTTCCGCATAGCCGGTTCCAATAGCTTAAATATAAAAAGAAACCAAAGCAACAACAAGCTGTATAGTATGCGTCCGTATACAGTACACTCACACATGAATTAAATTTTATAGTTATGTGTTCCGAGTATTGAGATTTTTATTGATAGAATAGTGACGGATCTCTTGAAAAGATATTTACCACATAACTGTTTCTTAAGTGTATATTGCATTGCGGTGATTTGCGAAAATTGTTCTAACGCGCGTATGATTCCGATAACTTCATTTAAGCTCTTATGATTTTTTATGTCTACATTAACGTTGTTGATATAAAAGAAGTTTTTATATTTTTTACATACAAAATATTAAAATATGTGATAATAAAATTTAGTTATAACAACAGCATTGAGCTAAATAATGACATACACGAGCACTGTGTACATTAAACAACATTCGTGGACGTAAAAAGATTCTAATAACAAATATTTGCTGTTCGTTGGCTTCATGAAATAAGTATTTTAATTTATATTATAATACTAAGATTAAACATTAAATAATCATCGCTCAACTGATATAAATATCGAATAATTTCAATCCTTCCAAGACCTGGATGACCCAATAACCTGGCTCTATTAAAGACATGCCTCTGTAATATCCACTTAAGGCCAAGACATTGTTTCTAGCAACACTTTAGTAGGAAATAGACCATAAGTTAGCTTCTCTTCAATCACACCATACTCACCATCGATGTACTTGTGCAATTTTACACTCGATTTTCGCTGATTTTTTGAGTATAATTGTTCGAAAATATGTTTGCAATATTTCCCAATATTATTCGAACATAAAGCGTACCACTTCGATATGAGCTTTTTGCGTACGTTCTTCTGGAGCTTTGTTCTTTAGCTAACTGAGCATGACTTGCTAAAAATAACTAAGTCCCTGAATATTCCGAATAGCGCATGATTACCCTGTTGTTCTCGATGCCAACTACATTTTAAATTTACTAAGACCCTTAATTTTATAAGTAGCGTTAAAGAAATTCTCTTTTTTTTTTCAAACAATTAAACCAAAATAGCTTTCCTGATAGCAATATTAAAATTTGTACTTTGTGGCAAAGTCAGTAAAAGTTTATGAACCAATTCAAATATATGACCACATAAAATAGAGCTGCTTGTACAGCGTATACAAATGCATATACATACGCATACTTGCCTATATCTGTTATAATAAAACCATTTTGGAAAAGAACAGTTGAGAGCTCGCATTCTATGTACCGTTATTAGCAAGTAATCACATACATAGTACGTACTTAAATCTTTCGAAAAAGTTATGACGCTATAATTTTCATTCAGATAAAGTGCATAAAATTTGCGTATGTCCAAAAACTCGACTTGAGCGTAATAAAGCCACTGGAGATACTCATAAAGCGTTTAACAGCTTTTCTTACTCTTTAAATGCACTTTCGGTTGTATTATTGCAACATCTTGTTTCCACAACAACAAAATTCTAAGTGCAACGGCTAACGACTAACGGTGTAATTTTCTAAGCAAAGAGTGTAATGACATCTCATAAGCAGCACTCGCTTGCGCAGCAAACTGTAAATAACACGTTAAAGATGGCGTACGGTGGCGGCGTACGAGTAAGAATGAATTACACAGGTGTTTGTACATATTTTCTTATGAAAAGTACAAATAATAATATGAATGCTATGTATTGAAGCCAGCAAAAGCTAAACGCTTAACTCAAGAGCAGCATAACTCAAATTAATGGAAAATTTGCTTAGTACATCTGAGAAATATGTTTAGCCACAAAACTTGCAATATACAATCATTAATTCCTTTCACTCGCCATTTTGTCAAAACAATTTATTGATAATATTTATGTGAACAAAGATTTGATTCGTCGAATTATTTTCCAATTTTCATTAAATTGAGTTATGAATGATTAAATTTAAATTGCAAAGTACGCAAGCCGGAAACATTTCTGTCATATACCGGCAAACTATTGCGTGTTAGCTAACAGCAAAAACATTCTTTTGCGTTCTACTGCATTTCTCTTCGCCTTTGTTGACGTGCATAAAACTGAAGAAGTGCTTGTTTTTTTACACTTGAGCAATTTTATTAGATGTCGCGGCAGCGCGGAGCCATCTTTAGCGGTTGTTATTGCTTTCTGCGAGAAGAAGCTGCTAAAAAAACTTAAAAAAGCCAAGTACTTGCTTTAATAAAAAAAATATAATTTAGAAAATAGCATACACTGTAATATTTCTTGTGTTAGAATAGCTCTTTCACTATACTTGCTTAGAAATTTATATATGCGTTCACTCATAGATATATGTATATATCACTCTAATTATGTTTCCAAATTAATGCGCTGCATTATGACTATCCTAACCAAGTACATATAAATACATAAAATATGTAAAAATTTCCCAACACATTGTCACTTTTAATGCATATTTTTATCCATTGTTCTGAGCACAGATTAACAAAGTAATTATAATTTTCTGTATTTTTCTTAAATCCTTTTGTTTTGCTCTACTGCTAAAGCGTCCGCGAGCGCATGCAATATTATCCTTACATAATTATATCTTTAATGTTCTTGTTATGCATTATGCAAATTTATAAAGGGTGATAAATCATAGGTACCATAAGAGCTTTCAGCTACACATATGTAGTTACAATGTGCTAAAACATCAAAAAATAAGCACGCGAATCAAAATGTTACAGAAAAAGTTTAAAACAAAATCTGTGTACACACACATGTAAAAGAAAACAAATTTCATATTTTTTCAATAAAAAAAAGAAAATTTCACTGAAAAGAATGTAATGTAAGAATAATGATTGTAATAATGAAAAATGTAATGTAAAAATTATAAGAAAATGGGAAATAAAGTTGGACATAATAGAGAAATATAAAATGCTGCTAGTAAACTTTCCACATTATTCGAAAAATACAGAAATTACGAATTATATTTATACACGAAGGGTGGATGGGAAAGACCAGGTGTCGTGGTATAACTGTTTTTACTATCACTAACTTGACTCAAGGACCGTAATCAAGTATCCTTTAATTAATACCAAACACAAAAAGTTTCAATAATTGTTTCCCAATGCAACGACTATTAATTACGATTATAAAGAAATAAAAATGCTTCTCAAACGTTTAAAGCCACATTTGGGCAAGCAATCAAAAAATGCTGACATTTCTTTTCTGCAAAGAAAAACCACGATATGACTGGCATAAAACGACGCGGACAAGCAGACTATATAATTTTAATCGCAATTTTCGCAGTTAGCACAAAATGATTATATAATTTTTTAAGCTTCTAATATATTTTAACAAAACAATTATTTTATGCAAAAGTTTCGCTACACTTGTGAAAATTCGCAACACATTTTCTTTTATATTATTTTAAGGCTTAAAAACTTATATATGTTTATGTTGATGTATTATGTATTATGCTTAAATGCACGTAACCAATAAATGAAAAAATAGTTGACCCTGTTTTTCGATGCACAAGCTTGCTTGCTGTTGTTCAACTGGCTGCGCACACTCGCTCCTGACGCGCTACATATGCTCCCATCGAAATGTGCATGTAAATATATAGCAGCTCCAGCGAGCAACTAGCCTGAGATAAATAACACACAAGTGGCACAAAGGATGCAACAACCAAGCAAAGGCATAGAAAAAATTGCTGCTCTGATAAATATGAAGTGATATATTGTATGAGTGTGGTTTGTGCCACATATTTATGTGTATGCATGTATGCACCGAAAAATAATGAACCAAGGGTGAGGCGTAAAAAATCAGTGTGCAGGAGAAAAACCGCAAGCAATTTTTATTACTGTCAACGTGACAAGAGTTTTTTGGGCTGAGTGTCCACTCAGGCGATTGCCACATGCGAAATGATCTAAATACTCAATGACTACACAAATACGATGCGATGGCTTATGCACTTATATACGTGTGCATGTGTGCATACTGTGAGTGAAATGTGGGAAAATTTGTGCATGGCTTAGCACTTTTCACTCTAACATATTTATATGTTGATTACACACACCTACACACAACTACACACACACACGCTTTTAAACCTTAATGTAATAACACATACATGCGTAAGATTTCCCGACGTGTAAAGGATGCGAATTGTGATAAATCTTTGCCTATACGCTCACACATTCACATGCAGCCAAACAACGCTTATGAGCAAAAGTTTTGTCGCCACAGGCAGCAAAAGGTGCTTTGACTGCATAGTTTTGACAACTTAATGCTTTCTAAGTTTCACTTCAGTTTTTTTTTTTTCATCAAAAGCACATCAATTTCATGTTGGTCATCTTGCCTTAAGCTCAGCCGAAATTCCCCTTAACATATTCAACTAACGAGCTACTTCAGAGCTCTCAAACAGTTTATTGGTCGTGGCACTAAAGCCTCCCTTGAATTTAATATTATGTGCCTCAATATTTACTTCTTCTCTTCTTAGGGTTCAATTATGTTTGATTAGCTCTCATTTTGTATTCCACTGAGAACTGGTTTTGAAATATCAATCATTATCAATTTTGATCACGTACGTTTGTACATGTTTTTTCTAGAAGTTGATAAGTTTTTTTCCTTCGTTGGTTAACTTTTTGTTTTAAATTATTTATATTTATTGAAAAGTAGTGGTAAACTTTTCTAATTATAAATGTTCTCTTTCGACATGAGTCATGTACTAATCTATAGGCATTAGATAAACCTGGTTATATAACATTTAACCATTATATAACAGATAAACCTGAACATTTTATCGTTAAAATTTTTGTTTGCATACTTTTAGGAAGCGAGTCCTTTATGTATAAAATACATTTGTTTTGTAGAGAATATAAAACATTTTCTTTTAATAAATACACAAATTTTTATTAAAAATTAATTATTCCTACCCAATGTTTACAAAATAATGGGTTCTGGCAGAACAACTTTTCACAACAACTTAATGGGTTAGGCCAGTCTGGAGCCCTAAAAAAGATCTAAATTTGGCAATTTATTCTGAAACTAAACCAAAAACAAGTGAATTTCTCGCTTTCAGGCTTTATTGAACATATACTATAGTGTATATTTTTAGTTTTATTCACTACTTTACCTCACTCCAATGCTATTAATGATGCTGAAATGCTGAGCAAGAGCCCAAAAGCACACCTAAACCATAACACTGACCTCAGGAATACAATCAAATCTCTATTATGCATCATATAAATAGAGTCTCTATGACCAGAACTACTTCTGAGATGGAATGCTGCCTTGGAGTGGTGTCCAAGATGAGATTAGTTAGCATCCTATATTGTTGTAGCTGTAATAGCATTTTTGGTACTGTCGCCGTAAATTATATATATCCCATTTTTTCTACCGATTTAGTAAGCTCTTCATGCTGACATTCAAAAAGCAATGCCAAAAGCCAGCCATTTAACCACTTTTAAAGTGAAACCATCTACATGAGTCTTTCAAAGTAGTAAATTCCCGAACACCTTTATGTGAATAAAATAATATGAGCAGTGGTCCCTTTTCTGTTAACACTTTCTGTAGAAACATAACAATTTCCACAACTCATGTTGGCATGATTAATTTAAATTGCAAATAAAAGGCGTACTCCTTACAAATTAGTGGCAACATTTTTGGGACCAAATGCATGCTAATAAAATTACAAGGAAAAGTTGTAAGCCTTGAAACAAAAGTGAATTAAATACACACAAAATATGCCCGCAAACATGTTACGGTCAACACAGTACTCTGCTGGAACAGAACATAAACAAAAGTAATTTTATAACATTTTTACACATTTTCAAATATTTAATAGACAACAAACCCCTTTACAAAGTTTGTACGAAAGCAATAAAACACGTTACGAATATCATAAATTTAAATTAGAAACATACTTACATTTAATTGTGAAAACATACCTAAAGGATTGCGAAAAGGAGTAAAATTCGACCATGGAAAGGGGAAGTGTGCGCCTTCTTGAATTTCAATGTATGTGTATGTGTACGCATGTGTGTGCGTGGATGTATGCATGTTTATTAAAAGCCCACAACATTTATATTCATATTTATTTGCCAAGACTGTGGCAGTGTACGTGGGTTTACTCTAAATTATGTGCTAATATGTGTATATTTGTGTGTGAAATTGTACCAAATTATGTGTTAATATTAATGTGTACAGCTCTTCATACGAGCTCTTCATATAAATGCACGTAAAATGATACGTTAAGCTTTTTTGTTTTGTAACAAAGCATAACCTTAGGCGTTTAAACATACCATTAAACGATGAAACGATGAAACGTCAACGGCTATGAGCTTCTGCACACACACAAGCAAACAGACTTTTTATACACCATTTACAACCTACGTGAATATCTATAAAACAACGCTCAGCCTCAATGAATCTCCCTTTCTCTCTCCTTCTAACTCCAGCAGAGCACCTTATATTTTTATATGCACGTGTACAAAAGACAAACTTTCTCCTTTGAGTTCGTACCTTTGGGTTAATTGAGGGTCTGCAAATGATATGTACGAAAGCAGTTAGCCGGGCAGCCAACAGCCTCGCTCCAGACAGGCACAACGTAATTATGCGTGCCAGCATGGTAGTCTGCTTGAAATCCTTGAATCTTTGCATCATATTGTGCGCTAAACCTTGACAATAACCTCAACTTGGCGAACAGTTACAAACTATGGCACCCTGTGTACTCAGTCATTGTAGACCGCGCATTGTAGGATCGGAGCAACCATTTCAAATAAACTGTCATGAGGCATTCATATTCCTCCCCCACAAACAAACCAGCAATGAGTTAAAATGTAGTAGTTCTGAGTTAAGTAAATATTGGGTAGTGAGTCAGAAGTTGAGTTGTTGTATGCTCAAAAAGTTTTCCACTCAACACCCACACGAACAAACAAAAATATTTGTATGTGTATACACAGGCAAACACTTAAAACTTTTACCGGCTTCAACAAGTTTACTATGCAAGAAAACTTCAACTGACGTTGTGGCAAAATAGATACAGCAGCAACAAAAAAGTAAAAGAAACAATAGGCACATGAAGCGAGTTGGCATGCGATATGCCGACCGGGTCACAAACTTGCCGACAAACCGAATCAAAACGCAAATGCGAACGGAAGCCCAAGCTCGACCTCAGCCTCAGCTGGTTCATTGTCGGCATGTCAGCGGCTTAACGCATCCACCTCAGCTTGTCATCGTCAGCGTCAGCGTCAGCACGAACGCTTACGCTAGGCTAGCAACTTGCATATCCTATACGCCACTTGCCTAATTGGATGTTGGGTTGCCATACAATTCAGCTGGCTTCTAGTCATTTTTTCTTTCGTTTATTTGTTAGTATGGGTATCTCATTTTTGTTTCTCAATTTCATGTGACGTTTCGGAAAATGCTTGTTGGTATGTTTGGTTTGCCGGTTGGTTGCTTGGTTGATTCTTTGGTTACTTTGACAGCGTAATGAAATTTCATTTTGTTGCAAAGCAGTCGACTCGCCCTCCACACGCCTACATGCATCCATAAGTTTTCTGCAATTTCAGCTGCTTTCAAAGGTCGTAGAGGATTTAGAAGTAGAAAGTGTAGTAACAACTACGCAGACT
Source organism: Bactrocera minax (assembly GCA_021498325.1). Lineage (NCBI taxonomy): Eukaryota > Metazoa > Arthropoda > Insecta > Diptera > Tephritidae > Bactrocera > Bactrocera minax. The sequence goes on along the minus strand of JAKEEE010000169.1, from coordinate 158,755 downwards.
TGCACCCATACCTACTCCTTCATAACTCGTAAAAAGAAATGGAAATTAAGGCTTAGAAATAGCTAAAACGAGCCAAAAATAAATAAAAAAAAAACCAATAAAAAAGGTCTAAGATCAGATGTAGCCCGTTTCGTTTACTTTTGGCATTAAACAAAAATATGCTACAATTCGAATGTATAGTATAAAATTAACCAGAATAACGAAAATAATTTTAATATGTACAGGCGAATTAGGGGAAGTAATATTAGGCCACATTATTATCACTTATTTTCATTAAAATATGTTACAAATTGACCGATCAACCATAAACAGTGGGATCCTCATTTTCGTTTTCTGCCCTTTTTTGGGGGTGAGCCTGGTCCGTCTAATTTATGACTTAGTTATAACACCTCATATTGACAATGATCCGATTTTGCCGATCAGCAGTACCAACCTCCTCAGAGTGCCAAGGAATGCGTTTACTAAGTTTTGTCGAAATCGCTTGTTATCGGAAGGACAGACAGTCAATTCGTCTCGTTATCTTGATCATTTTCATATAGGTGTTGCAACAACCGTTAGGCGAACAAAACTAGTATATTCTGTTGAACTTGTTCCGAGAGTATACAAAATATTACAGCGAAATATCTAAATGGATAACTAAAGGAATAAAAGATTGAAGTACAGCGCAACAGAGAAAAATGTTTTTGCATAATATAGGAATATGTGAATATTGAAAATATTTTAGTACAGTAGTAATTAAGTATAAACTCAAAAACAAATGTTGGAAAAAATAGTCCGAGCAGCAAGACTAAAAACGGAGGATCTTCTATAAAAACATTCAATACTGACGCTGGCTGATTGCACACAAAAGCCTCCTTACATTTTCCCGGCAAAAATCTAAAGTTTTAAAACTCTTGTATGATAGCATGATAGCATCACACCGTTGCTCGCAACAAATCGTTAATTAATTATTAGGTTGCTTCTTTCTAAATCAAAGTAAATAAAGTTCGCATATATTTCGTTAAGTTTTCTGGCAACATAGTCCACTGCAGTCAACACTAACACGCCTATGCATCCTTATGCCAAACAAAAAAGGAAAGAAAAACGTTAAACTCATCTCATCAACAAATTTAATTTTCCCATAAGCAACTTTTTTGTTTTTATTTCTTTTATCTCTTTTGATTGCACACTCTCCATCTGTTTACCACTGCTTTTATGCGGCTATACTTAGTTGATGTATTCGTTGTTGTTGTTGTTGTTTTCGTTTGCTTATTGTTTTAGCAACAAATGTTGCCATTTTACTGCCAGAGCTACTATTTATGGTCTAATGCTCAACTTCTGCAGAACGCCCGCCTACCAAAAGTAATGAAAGGAAATTATTATTATCTTTTTTGTGCTAGTTACTATTTCTCTTTTCTTTTCTTTTCGACTCACTTATGCCAGCATTCGTTTGGTTTTTGGTTTTTTGTTTTTGCTCTGCCTTCATAATTACATCTTCTGTATCGAAGACTCTATAGCGGAAAGTGGAGAGCTGTATGGTGACGCGCGCTCTGCTAGGCTTCGCTAAACCTTCTTCTACTCATTCATTCGGAGCAGCAGGAATTAATTTTCTGCTATGCTTCCTTTCAATGGCAGCGACTGTGGCGACAGCGTCAAATATTTTCCATGCACACACTATCGTCGTTCGTACGACCGCCAGCGCCATTTCCGTCATAACCCGTTCGGCATAGAAACTTATATATGCACTTGGGCATGAGTGCGCATATTTTCCATATGAAATGTTCACTGTATCGTTATGAATTGCAACCGTGAACGCACCCGGGAAGCGTTGTACGCTACGCTCCACAGCGATGCTTTGTCATTTTTGTCATCTTCACTACCGGAAATGTCGGTGATAATTCTCTCAGCACGACGGACGGATGTATGTCTCCACGCGCAGCGTCTGCAAAACGGCGGTATCATAGTAAAACCACGACTACCAGCACTATTCCCTTGTGCACCGCCTACTTCCTTTTGTGCCTCAAATTGTATCCTTTAGTTGGCAAAGGTAGATGCGCCATTGCAGCCAGCCAACGGCGGCAGCACATGTTAGTTGTGGCCGCTTTTGCTTTATTGATGTGGCCAACTGCTACTTCAACGTGAGAAAAAGCTACTTTGCGCGTTTTAAGCCACTACAATCTGTTCAAAAAACCCGATTCATGTGATTATCACCATTATCATTACCACTTGCGTCTACGTCATCTCCATCAGTTGCTTTCATAATTTCAGCGTTAAGTCATTTACACCACACCAAACGCTGACGAACGCTGTGAAAGTAAAGAAAGAAAAGAAGAAGCAGCGCAAAAAACTTAAAAGAAATATTTCACTATAGTTTCTGTGAAGTGGGCAAAATTATGTAGTACGCAGAATAAGAGCAAAGTGTGCAGCAACAAAAATGTCTGAATACTTTCGACGCCACTTACATACTTTTTGAGGTATTTAACTTTATGAAAATAGTTTTCTTCCGACATTTCTTTCGTACGTGTATTGTGCGTGCTCCACCCGTTGCAAGTAACAGCAGCAAGACGTTACAATACAACGAAAATACAGTGTGTACGCCACCTATAGCAGTTCCAAGAAACATACGAAGCGTTGCTGCTGCCTTCAGCTCAGGCACAGAGCTGATGTTACACCCACTTTATTGCATATGCTAGTACAATATGGTTTCATATGAGCATGAACGGCAGAAAAACCGACAATTAAAGATTGGTGTGTGTAAATGAATGCCCCTCCAGAAATTTTATTCGTATAGGCTTTCTGCGAAAAACTACACATATTTTCCCCAACACCTATTTTACACAGCACATCACTTAAGTCTACTTCATTTAAATTCAATTGGCGATACTCAATTGCTTGGAGCATACATATTTCGAGCTACTTGTGCCTGTCCACATACTTATGTGCTCGTACCCAAACGTTTTTTAGACAGTTGAATGGCATTGACAGTGTGTGGAGGCATTGGAAGACGACAGATGCACCAAAGCTTTGTTTTGTTTCGCAGTTGGCCAAGCAGGTGTTCGACGAGCCCACCGGCGCCTACCACCTAACAATCGTCAGCTCCGTTTCACAATGGCGCATTGCTGGAATTCTCTTTAACCTTTCTTTATTATTTGTTGTGCTGAGTTTGAAGTACTGTATATTACTTACTTCTTTTTTGGTAGTGAAGTGTGAATGCACTTAATGGTAGAGAGTTTGAGCATAAATTGCACTTCGATGAAAGTAAATAAAATCAGTGGCGAAATAGTGGAAAGCAATTATGAAAATATTTCGTTTTAATTAAATTTCATATTTACTTAATTTTGAACTTCGTTGGAGGTAAGAAAAGTTTCGAATATTTTCTTTATTTTTTTTTTGCACAGCTAATGCTATATTTGTAACTAAAAAGCATAAAGACATAAGAATATCTTTAGATTTTCCCGTATACGTCACACTATGGATCGAATACAAGAAATCATAACAAAACGTTGAAAAGTTTTTGATAGCTTTTATATCCTTCTATACGAGCAAAAGTGGTGATTTATTTCTCAACATAGTCTTCTTTTAACTTTGTATACTTGACCCAGCGATGCTCCAACTTCTTTAATCCGTCTGAAAAATACATTTTCTGAAAAGCTGCAAAGTAGGTTTCCTTAGTTACGATAACCTCATCATTCGACTCACATTTCTGCCCGGTGAGTAATCTTGTCAAGTTTAGATACAAATGTCGGTTTTTTTGTTCTTCGCTATATGGGATCGTTTTTCTGCGATTCGGCGTTAAATCGGTCCAATAATTTGGCATAGTAGAGCCTGTGACCTCGTGAGTAATAGAAAACGGTGGTCATCACTGTTTCGAAACGAAGCAGAAACTCTTTCAAATTGATCTTAAAGAGCGTCAAGCACTCTGTGAAGTGGTTTAACAGTTACGCTTACGCTCTTTCATGGCCAATATTTCATGCTGGCCATATTTGGCCATAAAGCACGATAGTGGCGTCCTCTTCAATTAGCTCTTGAATAATGTGTATATTATACTTGTATGTATTTTCCGCTTTAAATAAGAAAATATTGATCTTTTTGTTTTCTTTATAACTTATACAACAACATGAATATCAGTTATGTTTGAGTTAGGCTTATATTCAGGAGCGAGGCAACTTATCATCATTAATGAACAGTTGGCAGCAGTTTTTTGTAAACTGAAACTGTAAATATAAATTATTTTCCAAACCTTAGTATAATTGTAAATAATTGATGATTGAGTTTTGTATTACAAAAATTAATTTTATTATATTCATATTAATGTAATTGAATATTTACAAGCAAGCAGAAATGGAAATAAAATTTTTAACTAATATCCATTTGTATTAATCTCAATGCATTTATTTAAACATGAATACCAAAATATGAAAAAAAATTTAGAAAATACATACATAAGAGTATATATTTTCAAATATTAAAACAAGTTAATGGATTAATTGCAAGTCCATTCAAACCATTCATGCAAATCGACTTTTTCATATACATATATACTTTTGTGCATTAATAAGTTTCTCATACAATGCACATAAATTTATAACTGAGTGCTATATCACCTAGTTCAAATCGAATTTTAAAATTTGCTTTTATAAGAAAATGCTTTAAAAAGTTTAAGTGAATACCATGTTCACTTCTGAACCATCAAAAAGTAGTCAAAAAATTGGCTACCATTTGTTCTTTAAACAACAGAGGACATAATTTTTCTTTATAGCTAACTAGCTGACCCGGCGAAATTTGTATTGTCTAACAAGGGAATGATTGATAATTCTTGCCAGTTTTCCTGTCATTTTACATTTCCAATCGATTTTTTTTGCAAAATGATTTTTATATGAATCTTTTGGTTACTTTAATAGTTATTGTGCTTCGAGGCGTTGACGAATTCAAAATATTGGAGATTATCAATATTGGTCATGTCGTTCTTGTGTTATAAACGGTGTAATTAACACAACTTTCTTTGATTTAGATAAGTAGATTAGTGCCGAAATATTTATATTGCTCTCTAAAACCTTTTGAGAAATATTTATAAAAACAAACCAGCTTAATAGGGTCGCCCGTACCCGATGAGATACAGCAATGATTTTTCTAAGTGACTTAGGTTAATATCTATACCAAATATTTGTCGATCCATAAATGAAATAAGTTATACGAAAAAGGTAACCAAATGGGAGTATTTGGCAATACGGAAGCTCTTAATCTATACCCAATTGCTGTAAAAGCTATCTATACCGAGAAGTCATTCCCCGCCCGAAGTTACAATTACAGACTGAGTTGCAGAGCATATAAACATTTTAAGAGTATGAAGGTATATCAATTCCAACCATAATCTAAGAATGATCCCTTTCATGTACTGCTTACTTGTTTTAGGTGAGATTCGCCGAAGGAAGAATAAAGTCATTAACTATCCAGAAATTTTTAAATTTGAAGCATTCACAAAATGAAACAACTCCCTCTTAAAAAACATAGTAAGACAGATATATAAATGAAACCGCACGAACTTTTGTCAAAAATATTTACAATTTTTTTAAACGAATTCTGTCCGCCTACAAATTAAAGTTATCTGTTATTTGTAAAATTGTTTTCAATTTCTTAAATATTTAATTGCCAATCGGCGCTTAACCTAAGAACTTAATATGTTATCGGTTCGGTCGGTTCGATCGGTTAAATTAACCCATTGACTTTAAGTGTTAATTCATTGCACATCGTCAAGCAACGAACCACAGATGAGTAAGCAATGTTACGAACGGAAAGTAGAATAAAGAATAAAGAATAAAGAATCAAGTATCGAAGATAAACAAAACAACGAAAAATAAAGTGTAACACACACTCCTTTAATCAAGTTCATGAAACCAGTTTGGAAGCAGCAAACGCTAACCGTCATTTCAAATACCAACCGTCACAATGCTGATCAGCTGGCTTATTCAGTTGACGTTGCTTTATGGACACTTTTATTAAATATGGAGTAGAGTGGGGAGTGCTAAAGTAAATGTGGAAAACAATGCATAGAATGCTGGAAGTGCATCTTTGTATGTGCATATGTATGTATGAATATTGAAACACTTGATTACTCAACATCATCAATTGAAGTTTCAGAACATAGGTAAAATATACGTATGTATGTATTCACCAGTATCCATACAACAAGTGTATTCATCGTATATCGACTTATTGAAGCGCTAATTCGTTGTTTTTCAATTAAAGTAGGTAGATTACAGTCGTAGCCTTACATGCAAACATACATACATACCAACAAACAGTAATCTCCACTGCTACAGTCAAGAGCGCACGAGAGTACCGCAGAGCACTGAGTTGAGTGAGTTGGGTAATGGATAGGGTCTATAAAAGCAAACTTCGTATATGGAAACCGGCTACAAGTGTGCAGACAGTACGCAAACACACACACGAACACACGCGCTATAAAATTTCTACAAGTGAGTGTGGGCAAGTAGGTACGGTACTTGCTGTTAAAAAAAATTAGTATTAAGTAGCAATCAAAAATAAATAAAATAAAATAATGATCAACTAATGCCGGCCGTTTCATTTCGTTTCGTTTCGCTTCGCTTCTATACATATACATATACATAGCTAGTACTGACGAATCAGTTCGAAAGTGAAGCGCAAACGAATCGAAAGCAACAAGTTGCTGTTGTCGCAGTCGTCGCAGTCGCTTTCGTTGTGGGTTATTTAGCAAAAATAAGTTGATTGTTGCCATTGTTGTTGGTGCGCTTGTCAACGTAAAGTTTGTGCAAATAAAACGTAATGCTGCAATTGTGTGTTTATTCCGTCCGTTAAATTTTCATTATTTTTTCTGCAAATGCAGGTTGGCGTATGTGCACTTCTGTCGGTCACAAAGTGCAACTTACGCGGTTTATTGTGATCTAGATACGTGCATATACACATATATATATATATACATTTGTTTTTACAATATCAAGAAAAAGTGTAAATGTAGTAAATTTTTGTTTTATAACTTTTGTTAACAATTTGTTTTATAATTAGAAATGAAACGTGACGTATAAATATATGGTATACTGACGCGCAGTTTGATAAATTGTGGATGATTCATAAAAATAAACGATAATCGGGATTCAATGTAAAAAGGGGAGATCAAAAATGTATGGAAAATAAAAATGTACATAACAATTAGTGCCGAAATATATAAAATCGTATTCATAATTATGATTTTTAATTAAATGCTTGTAAATTAATTGAAAAAATAAAATAAATAGGGAGGTAGAAAGGAATATGTGATATTTACAAAGCTCCGTTCGTCGGAAAAGTGGTCTATTTGAATTTTTTAGGAGCACAACGTTTATAAAATCTTTCGTTTAAAATCGTTTAAAAAAAAATGTTTAATTCTCTCAAGGATATGCAAATATTGCACCTTATTTAGAGAAAGTGCACTGCTGTGGTCCGAACTATATTTCATTAATATCGCTTGGTTAAAGAATATCCATATTTTTTTTCTCTTTTAGCAACGTTTGTGTCACAATATTGAAAAAAAGTTACAAAACGAAATATATTTAACTAACGACGGAAGTTTATATATCCTTAATTTCCGAAACAATCATCACAGAAGTATTAGTTCAACGACTGAGTCTAAAATACGTACAAATATACCAAAGAGTTACGCCAGTTTCTTGTCATTACTCAATATAAAAAAATAAATTCATATAAATTTATGCGTCATGCCTTCACCAACAAAATCTTTAAATCAACGTGATCGTATACGTGATCCTCGCGAAGATATCCTGCTCGAAACAAATTTCGAAGATGATGGTATATTAACACATGCCTACAACAACAATCCATATAATGGTGGCACAGCGATACACAATCGTCGACGCAGTACTTATCGTTCAGATCATTCCTTGGACCGCTATACTGAACGTGGTGGCGATGAAGGTAATCCAATCACAGGCTTCTTACATACGCAAAAATATGTTAAGTTGAGCACTAATTTTTTAGCGTTAAGTCGCTGCTAAATTTAGAGTAATAAACACCACTTGAACTAGCTTCTAGCACAATGACAAAAGTTTTGCATATTTTTTAGCAATTAATTTTTTTTGGTTGGCTAAATTGCGTAATTTGCAAACCGTGTAATTTAGACATTTGTAATATGACACATGCAGTTAGTGTTAAATGCTAAATTGTGCTAAATTTTCACGCTTTACAACGTCACACTTTTAATGCTTCTATTGTTGTTGGTATAATTTCGACCTACTTTTGACACACTTTATTACATCACTGCTAGAATGTCACGTCAGTGTGCGAGTTTTTAACTTTCATTTCTTATATTAAGCGCCCTGAGCTGAGGTTATTAGGTTAATTTGCCTAATGTTCAGTAAATATTTTTTGTACAGTTGCACTGCCTGCATTATTTTATTTTTTACATTTTGGTAAGAAAACCTAAAATACTTTATTGCAATAATATTTGTGTTTTGTAACCTATGGGTTCTTCTTATTTTTCCCCTGTTTACTTTATTTGCCCAGTTCAATATCACAGTATTTCTTTGTTTCACTATCTAATATTTACCCATTCTTATTATCTCTACCTTATCACACAACCCATTTGAGACTAACCGCAATACCCGTTCCATATCTTATCATCACATTAGTTATCGCTCTCCACAAAATCCCAACCAGAGCAATAAATTTCGTCATATTTTCTTTACTCTCCCAAATGTAAAATTGTTTTAGCTCGAAGCCTTTCATATCCTCAAACACAAAAACATGCATACATGCATACATATGTACAAGATATAGTAAGCTCGTTGCAAACTTTCCTCAATGCGCATTACATAAATTTTGTGTTCGTCCAATACTCATATTGAGTCACTTACTAGCAGCCCAGAATAAATCTCAAGCTTTTTGTGAGGTGCCTTGACGCACAAGCCAGTCGACAGCAACAGCTGCTGTGGCCAGTGTATGGCCTTTGCTATGAGCACGCATTAATACAATTTGTTTTGCTGTAATAATTATTTTATTTACACCGTGAGAAACGAAAAAATTCTGTGAATTTGACTAGATGATTCATCGAACGTGTGGGTAAAGCGTATGTATATAAGTAGGTGTGCATATTAGTCAGCAACAACAATTTCGTAGATAAAAACCTCGAATGGAATTAAATCAACTGTAAAGAGTTGGTGTTCGGAGAAGAAATCAAAAGTAAATGTTTCCAATGATGTCATTAAAACTTCTACTGCATTGTTTATTCATAAAATTTCGTTTGCTATTGTTTGTGTTTTCATTGTCAATTTCCATATTTTACCACCAGGAGCACTGATGCCAGTTATTGATCGATTACCTTGTTTCATAAACTCGAGTTTATTGACCCGTTTGATGATTAACATTAAACACTACTCATATGCACGGAGCTTACAATATAAATATTTCTTTAACTGGCCTTAAACACCTTGACTTGCTTTTATAGAAATGTAACCATATTTTTCCACAACAATTTACGGCACTGTTAACTTTTTCGACAATTCCCTATCACATTCATGGGAACTGATATCAATTTAAACTCAGAGTTTGTTATACACCACAATAGAAAAATGTGACAATTGTTCTTAAACACAATAATCACACTCAAGATTTTGATGTAGCATGAATGTATCGTCAATGTCCAACTACGTATGAAACATAATTTTTAGTTTTAACTAAAATTTCCCTCAGTGCATTTTTCATTATTATTATGCTATCTACGCCCGTAGCCATCACTTTGGCAGTTGTTTTGTACTCAATTCTAATGTGAAACTTTATTAGCAGACAACAGTAGTAGAACTCAATGAAATCACCCACAATTAGTCTTCACAATTGCCGACATTAGTTGACTTATAATTACTTAACTTGGTCGATTGTTGAACTTAAGGGTCAATTATGCGATGTTTGTCAGTGAGATTGGATTACATTGAAAACAAATAATGAGCCCACACATATACATACATAAAGCCACTTGTGTGCGTGTGTATGTTTTAATTACACTCTCGTCCAAAAGTGCAAAGTTGAAGACACCACTTAAGGTTTTCACTAAGTATTCGCTTATGTAACATATATATATAATTAAAGTTAGATAAATCTGGTTTTAAGCTACACAAAGTGCAGTTAACTACGCGTACTTAAGTATAAATGATGTATATAAATCAGTTAGTATAATTGTGGTCTTTGTAATAATATAATAATAATATATTTAGTTAGTAATATATTTAATACTTTAATAATATTCCATTATTGTTACAAATTGTTTTAATTGGCACTTAATGCTTCAGCAATTAATTGCTCAAAAATATCAATTTAAATAAGGGGGTGCAATACTTATCCAAAAATGTCTACTATATATATATATACGTAAATAAGTTAGTTGAGAGTCGCATGCTTTATAATTAATATGCACAGTATCAATGCAACTGTTTTCGAAAAAAATTTGGGTATTTGCTATAAATATTGGCTTAGTCTGTTCGTAACTAAATATAGGCAATATCATATTAAAATTCGGCAAGGAATATATGCATGTCGATTTTTTTTTGAATTCTGATCTTGAGCGACGCAGTATTAGAAGAATAATTTTTTTGATAAAAAATATTTACTAAAACATTTTAAAGCTGTAGAAATGACAACGTTTATAGGCAAGTAGATGGAAATATAATTAATAATTATTTAATTATTTCTGTATTTTAGGTATAAAAATATCAGAATAAAAATTATTTTCCTTCTCTGCTCAATTCCATTCAATAGGTAGACTTCTCTTTATACCAACTAGGATCATTAAGTAATAGTATTTCGTGTTCCTGGAGGTTCTTGGCAGGTTTCTTGTCAGATCCTTGTATATTTCTGAGCAGTAAAATTACGAAATTATTAAAATTACAATATTTCTTCACTAATCTTCACTTAAATAAAAATATTCTCCGCAAAACCTCAAACGATTTCATCGTATAGCAAAATACGCTTAAAGTAAACATTAATCTTAAATCTAATTGCCTCTATACATACATTCATGTAAATATATAAATCCCTGTGTGCATTATATAATTATACCCAATCGAATTAAATAAGTAGAAGAGGCGAAGAGAGTGATTTAATTTAAGGAAAGGGACAATTTAAGATGAAAACCGCAAACAATTCTCAAAGCAATCATTAAAAGCGCCTGCAACATTACGCGCAAACAAAGTAAGAAAGTAAACAACAACAACAACAGCAACAGTCTACTTAGAGCAAACAAACAAACCGATGCACATATTCCGATAAAACAGCAAACGAACAAAACGGTGAAAGCACACAATTAAGCTTCAATAGCGATTGCAAATAACAACAACAACAATACGCAATGCTACCATCAAAAACACTCAGCAGCAAAACAACGTCATGCTCCGACTGAATGATATCTTTCTACTGATATTTTCAATACTACGATGCTTATTATTTATACGCTTGACTGGACTGGAGTCGGGGGACGCGGGTAACAACACAGAACGATTACGATTCTCCCATTTTTCATGCGCAAAGTGTGATTACCGTGCGCACTGATAGACGCAGGCTAACAATTTCGCCCATTTGTCTGTCTGACATTGCAGAACTTCAAAACGAGTTCGCACACAATTGATTTCCTTCCGTTTTGTGACACGTCGTAATATACATATGTGCATTGAATGCTTAAATAAGTGTTGCTGGTGGAGTATGAGTACGAGGATACTTTTATTTGTACACAGTACAGCGGAAAGAGGAGACGTTGTGATAAGAGGTTGGCAGACAGACAGTCTGGAGAAACAAATGGAGAAATCCAACAAACAACCAAAACAGACAAATATGGCATAAGCTGGTAGATAAACAAAAACAGTTATATGTAATATCAAATAATCATCCTGTACTGGAGGTAGGAAGTACATCTCGGAAATATTAAGTTTCTATATAATTGCTAAAATCATAAGCTGTATTTTAATGAAAAAAAGCAAGAATTATTATTAAAAACTCTTTAAGTAATTAATGAAAAAGAAAGAAGCTTCAAGGTGTGAAGAATTTACTCGTAGGTAATATATATTATTTTTTAATGAAGTAATGGAGAATATTTTAATTCAGTACCTCCTGACTCCTTCTTAAGTATAAACTTTCAAAACTTTCAAACTCTCTCCTCGACTATCTAGAATTCCTACCAAAGGTTAAAATACCTTATATGAAATACCTTCGGCAAATCGGGTAAATTGGTTGGCATCGATATTGGCAGCCTCAACGGATTTGTGGTACAAATTCACAAAGCATCAAGCTCAAAGCCTTTCATCTACACAAGAGGGTCTCTTGATCCATGCCTACGAGTTTTTTGTGATTCAACTATTCAAGTGGTGTCCTTGTGATCCCCGTCACGAATTTCTTCCTTGAAACTAAACTAACATAAGTATATGTAAGTACTACTTATTTTATAGAAAGACACTCGGAGAATTTGTATTGCCTGCAGAAATTTTTAATTTTACTCCACTAAAGTTAATTTACCTAAAACTTTAACAAAATTCATAAGGTATTTAAACGTAAGTTATAATAACATGAACAAATACAGGTCATTATTTTTTCTGCGACCCAGAGGGAACACTGCAGCAGATTTAACGTGTTTAAAAGCAAGCACTTGCATATTTAAGGTGTTAAATTGCACACAAATCCGAAGCAACAAACACCTGCTGTCGCTCTGCCCTGCAATTACTTGAGTAACAATAGCCAAACTGACATACGTACTTTATGCTGCTATTTACATTGTGCTGCTCTCACTTTGATATGAAACATGCAGATGATGTATGTATGTGCGTGTGTTTATGTGCGTGCTCTTGGCGTCAATGCTGTTTTTGCTGGCCCGTGCAGCGCTGGTGCCATTAACATAGCCATTACCATCACCGCCGCCATTACAATAAGCCAGCAGGGCATAGAGTCTTTTGACGAATCGACATGCAAATATCATTATTTTAAGGTTAAATGCAAAAGCCCTTTACACAATGAGTAGTTACAGATATGGACATTAAAATAGGTACATATCGTTTAATAAATATCTAAATCACTCGTAGAGCTATTTCACTATATTGACTAAAAATCAAATATTTCGAGTTTATTCCTTTATTATGAGATTTCATATATGTGTATTAATTTACCAGAATTTACCGGATAAATATAGTACATAACATATAGTTACATATGTTCATAACATACATATAGTTCATAACAGCTGTTCACCTGCTTGTTTTTTTTTTTCTTGACAAAAGTACTGTCCAGCCTTGTGAAATTTTCACTTAGTAAAAAAATTACTATAAACATAATAAAAGGTTATCACATTTCTCTTTCAATGGCGATAAACTTATTTAGACATGTGAGAAATGTGTTTATGTATACTGTACTATTGGCTAGCCATCTGTACAAATATACTCCAACACTGAGCATTCAAACAAAACATTAGTGTTGCGGACACCTCTACCGCCTAAATATTGTCTCACTAACGACAACAATCAACAGACATACCTTGGTAAACAACCACCAACGTGACAGCATCATGATCAAAAGTAATAGCTGTGCCAGCTAAAATAATATCAGCATAAAGTCATCAACAACCGAGTGACGATGGTGGCTACTGATTGTGGCTACATTCCAAATGTGGCAGCAAATGCACCATATAACTGTATGTAAACAAAGTTAAAGTCGAATTTAGAATGGAAAGCGGAACGAATGCTGTGCTTCACATACGAGTAAGTTGCTTTATAACCATCTGCCATTCATCGTTTGCTGATCGCCTGGATAATAGTAATCGAATTAGTGATGGCGTAGATGATGGTAAGCTGCCAAACTAAAATGAGCGAAAAAATTTTAGCGAATAACAAGGCATTTTTTGCACATGGAGCATTTTAATGCGCCAACAAGTTAAATGGTAGTGCAATTACATTTTTTTACCAACCGTAAAAACCATAAGCTGACTGCATTTGACGTTTTATGCTTTTTACCAATATTTACAGCACTTCATCACTTACAACACAATCTTTTGCACACCGAGCTCCATCCAACGATAATGACTCTGTTAATTGTCGACAAAAAAATATGTTCATCTGTCATTATTTGTTTATTTTTGCATATGTGTGCACTCGCCTGGTATTTACTTGTGTATGTGTTTATGCTCTTCGACAATTCGCATTAAATTATGTCCATCAGAAATGTTCATTTCGCACACAATATTTTACAATTAATTACACTCCATTTGTTTATTACAATGCCATCAGTCGTTTGGAAGCTTCACTTTTCACACATTTAAATCTCACTGCTGATAATGTTTCATTTTTGCATAAGCATGGCCTTTTGTGCCATATTATTTACGGATAAAATTCCCATTATTTTCATGGTAATGCAGTAGATTAATATAACGTTTGTTGTGAATTAAGCAAAGTTAATATATGTATTTGATTGAAATTGGTTGTAATGGAAAAATTAACATTCATTAATTAACAACTAAAACCATTGTAGATTGCACAAGTAATCGTAATTTTAATAACTGAAACAAAGTATTAAGTATATGCCGGTGCCCATTGTAAATAATTAATAAGGGGCACGTATTTTGTTCCAGGCTTATGGTTTTTACGCCAAACGCTTTCAGCGACTACATGAATTATTTGTCCGCCTTTTTTAATTATGTGGAATTCAAATATACTTTTTACTTTAAGCCGATTATGCAAAACATTATTAATGCTCGCCTTAGTATTAAAAATCTTTATAACAGTTTTTACAGTCCTAAAAAATATTACTTAAGCCTACAAAGCAAAAACGAAAACTTTGGAAAATAAATACGAAACGATGGAGAAACTTTTTTGAATTGAGCTTAAACAGCATCAAACGCTGTTGAGAAGTGGTTTCACGGTTAGACTTGTTATCCGGAGTGAGCAAACGCGGCACATATCGCGCCGACAGCTTTCTCATGTTCAATATTTCATTCAATCGGCGGTCTGCCTGTACCAGCTTATGAACTTTTGTCACCTTATCATCGGAGCCGTTTTCGGGGCAACTGGTCTTATCAAAAAAGCGCTATTTGATTTCACAGCGCGATTTCCCTTCCAAAAACAAGAATGGAATCATCGACCCACATTGCTCTTTTTCGATTTTTCTAAAATCCGCGAACATGCCCGCTTCCACACATGGTCAAAACAAAACTACTATTGCAATTCGGCTGAATTTCATTTTTGTAGTGCAGTAGTCACGAGAATGTTGTATATGAAAGTAAATTTCTCTTGCAATAGAATTTTTGAAAACCTTAAAATAATCGAAAATCAAAAGACTCAATAAAATAGTGATATCAGGCACATACCCTAAACAGAAGATGCCTCGAGCTTAACGCGTTGCGAATTAAAAAAGCATATACATCTAATTCTTCATGCTATGAAATAATAGCAAATAAAAATTTTAATATCCGTGTATTTTTGTAAAATTTAAATAACTTTTCGAATTTTACATATAAAAGTGAATTCGTTTAAGCTTATCAGTGGCATATATCCTGGCACCACATTGCATTCAATCAATCATACTGAGAGTTTATTTTCACCTAACACTCATAATTTCATCCAAACACGTTACATTACAATGATTAACTATGTTTTATAATCCTGTCATTTATATAAAAATATAAAAATTTTGATTGACGTGTATGTCCCGAGAGTAAGCAAAGGCCCAGCATCTACATTAGCTTACTTCATATTTGCTGTATTTTTCACTTTCTCTATTTAATTTGCTCCCCAATTGAGTCAAAGGAGCCCAACATCAAAGTAATGCGTTGTAATCTCGAACAACAGATGGCTTGCTTTGGGAACACAATGCTTGTTGTGGTATATTCAAATGTTGCTATTTTCTGAAATTTAAGCCAATTTCATTCGCATAGACATGCACACATGCATATTTCAACTGTACATCTACATACAGATTTAGGTGCATATGTGAGTATGCATGTTTACATAGTCATTTTCGTAAGCACACGGTTGCCTTTGCTTACGCACACCGAAAATGGATGTATGCCATCAGGCTGCAGTTCAACCCATTCACTGAGCAATCAATCTTGTCTGACAAATCTCAATGCATGCAAAAGTTAAACGGAGAGAGCATATGTATGAGAATTGGCTTGTCGTACAAAAAGGATTCATATAAATGGTTTTGTGTGCATGGTATATGCTTTTATCAATGTATGAAAATGCTTACGAAAGCAAAGTTCACTTGGCTATATGTAGGTATGGTAGGTAGTGCGTATATAAATGTATATATTTAGATATATACTATAGTTTGAGTAAAAGGAAAATACCCAAACAACATAACAATCTATTAATACTAACAAAAGTGCTTTGACTTCGACTATGCCGTTAGGAAAACGTTACGTTTCACAACTTATATTCATAATATAATTTCATTTTGCGTTGCGCAACAAAAAATGCGACAAAAACCAAAAAATTCACGTTTCAGTGCATTTTGCTGATGCTTCTTACACATACATAACTCTTCTCTCCTGCTCCTCCAGATATGCTTTGATTTTTTATAACTTACATAGGAAATATACATATGCAAATCAACGAACTGCATTGGAAAGAAGTACACATTTGCAAATATATTTGTATCCGCATGAAATGTGTTACAATGTTCTTTGGCTTATATTGCATATAAAAAACGGCTTGAGGTTTGAAGAGGAAAAATGTGCGTCACCTTTTGAATTGATAGTGCGGGTGCCTTTTGCAACTACATAGTGTATGCTCATATCTTCGCTTATATGAGTGTTGGGAATATACATATTTACATATGAGTATGCTTCTATTTAAGAGTGTTTCTTTTGATAAAAGCAAATTGGATTCATATCTTGATGCATGCAAACTGAAAATCAGATGCACACATGTTGGTGTATATTGTTTTTGAGAATATAAGATTCTGCATTAACTAAATATTTTATTTTACTTTTGCTTTAGTTAAAAATTTTGCACATACAGGCACATTCTTCATATTATCCTAAAGTTCTATAAAATATTATATTAGTATTAAATCTACATATGTATATATATATTATTCTGATATACCTAAAACTTTCTTGTGCAAGAGAAAATACAACATCGGGTCTCTAAAAAGTTCGCTAGTACAATCTAAACTCTTCCTATTAGCTTAAGTCGACATAAACTACTATTTTAAAATATTTCCATAAATTCGATTAGGCAAAAATGTCTTCACGCACAACTATAACAAAATTGTTATAAAATTTAATAAACAATCTAAATATACTCTCCTATATTATAAACGATAATCTAACATCTCTTTATGCTCTCTTTCCTAAGCCGCCTAGAAAAGACTTTTCGTTATTTTTTTTATATAAAATATGTGTCACATACATACAAACTCCTATTAATTTAGGATAGGTTTTGAATTGCACGTTAAAATGAAAGTCACTCATTCGCCCCAACAAACGTCACTTCCCTTCAATCACTTCAATTATAATATAATATATTAATCACTATGAATGTTCAAAGTTTTCATTGCTCTTAATTGTACAAATTACTTTCAATATTTAGCAAATCAATTGAAAGTTTTAAAGCTGAAATTTACATAATTGATTAAATTGAAAAATTAGTATTTTCAAAAAGCAAATATACTCGAACTTTACATCATATTAAACAGCATAAACATCTTAACCTGAACTTCATTGCTCTTGCTTCAGAACCAATAATAGACTGATACAACATATAATAGTTCTACAAATTTGTACTTTCATATTTATTTGTGGTATGCATGTTATCGTTGTACTATGTATTTGGAATTTGCTCGTTATGGCGTGTAACGCTGCTTCCTGGCACAATCTCATAGCACACACATACTGTGAATACCAGCACTGAGGAGTTAGACATGTATATTTGTAATAAAATTGGGTGGTCCGAAAACTAAATTTATTAAAAATTATAATGCAAAAATCAAATATGACCCTTCCATATAATAGACCAAAAAAATATATGAGCTTGGTCACACCATGGCAACATAATCAGCGTCAAACCGGAATATGGCATGATTTTCAACTTTTCTAAATCTTATACGTAAGTCTAATTATATTGAGTTTTATATTCTAATAGTAATAACTTATAAAACTAAATAAAAATCAGTTAAAGTCTTTACGAATTTGAGTGTGTACATAAATACGTACGTCAAATCAAGAAACGTAAAAATTTTTAAATTTATTTATACATTCATTTGTAAGCTTACGCCTGAAAGTCAACATATTATTAAACTTACACGTATTATTAACTTCATACTTTCATATATTGCGCAATCTTGGATGATGCTTAAAATTCTTTGAAAATAAATTCCAAGCAATTCCAAACCGCATCGAACTGCATTTATTCACAAATATTTGTACACATTTGAGGGTATACTTCCATTTTGTGCCAATTTAATAGTATTGGCAACACAATCACCGGCAGTCAACTTGCAACCTATTCAAATGATTTGACTCCTGACTGCATCCACATAATCTGGTGCGATTTAATACAATTTGTATGGAACATTGAATACCGGCATAATTTTACCCATTCGTACATAACTACAGCATGGCTAAAATGATGCTGACTCAAATACACATACTTAAATAGATACGTATATACTCATATATGTAACAGCTAAAACATTCCCTATATGTGTCCATAGTTGTATATATAAACCTAAGCGCTTACAGCCCCTGTAACTTTGTAACACACTTTCATCTCTTTTCTTACCTTCATTACAGGTGACTGCTGTCAATCATGTATGTCCCGCATACCATATGCCACATTAATAGCGACGCTCATGTGTCTGCTTGGCGTCGGCATATTCTGTGGCACGATGTATCGAGGTGCCTCGTTGACGGTGATTATGATGGATCAAGTGTTTCATTTACATCTAATTTGGTGAGTATCTAGTTGAAACGCTGTACAGGTGTATGCTTGTATGTACTTCTGTCTTTGGGTATGTTTTTGTACCTCGGTATTAAGGTATCGCACTCTCAATATGCTGACCATGCGTAATGGGTAGTAGAGCATTTGGTAGTTGTTAATTTCAAGCGAAATGTGAGAGAGTGACAATCTGCGTTAATTACAATTACATCACCGCACCTCATTATCGATGATCTAACGTATTTTGATGTGCTGCAGTAATATGCAGCTGTTTATTACATTCTTCAGTTTGAGGGGATGCATGCTGGCATAACGACGAACACGTAATGATATTGCTGTTCACGCTCCACTTCACATAAATTTCGTCTTTAAGCGCATTAATTGTTTACATATACTACAGACTTGATCTAAATTATCTCTACATCATGCTGAAAGTGGAATTTAACTTTCGATAATATATATTATTTTACTTTGAACTGACTCTGACAATGTGAAATTATAATATACATATTTTATAAATATGAAAATGACAAATAAAAATGCAATAAATAACACAATTGGTCATCAACGCGGACCACATGCATGACTTATAGCTTTTCCAAGCACTTAAAAGCTTCCTTCACTCATTCACATAATGGAACGGCTTGCAACGCCACGTCAATAAAAGACAGTAATGATGGTAATCGTTAAGGTGCTAAGGGTCACAGAATATGTAGAAAAATGACGCTCACCTCTATACTGTCAATACTCGCTTAGTTGAGACACGATTCATACAAGAGACCCACAAGGTTCTAGTAGCTTCGCTTAAATTTGCAATTTATCATTTTCTTATATGCATAACTTTCCAAGAATATTCAAGCACTGACCCTAACATAGACCTTAATAACTTATTAGTCTTCTGTGGAAGCTTAAATATGTTTCGATAAGCCCTAATTCAGACTCCACCGACCAAATATTCTACGAGATACCTACAATGTTCAAAAATTGAAATTTTCCCCTACAAGTGTAACCGAAATAGTTTCTATGCTCGAGCTTTTAACCAAAAAGTTGAACAATTGACTTCGCGGAAGTGCCTTCCATTTAGCTCAGCAGTAAAAAAGAAGGAGAGGAAACTCCTTTTAAGTTATATAAATGTAATTATACATAATATCTTTACATAATGCGGAGATTGGACATTTTTGAATAAATACGTATTTATTTACATAAAAACCATAGATACCCAGAGAAAAATGCTCGCATATGCTCGCTTCAACTAATGTAACCGACTCTAATTGCGCACTCATTTCATTTTACAGGATTGAAGCGATTCAAATGATTTTTGTCATAATTGCTGCGGGAATGGCGGCGCTTGGCTTTATGATACTCTTCGTTGGTTTCCTCGCAACTGGAGCGACACGATACAAGGTCTACCGCGCGTGGCGTTCACGAGTGGGTGGGCGCATCTCGTGCGCAGTGGTAAGTAAAATCCAAAAACTAAAGCAAAAACTACGTTAAAAACAAACAGAAAAAAATGCTTGCCAGTCAACTAACCAACCGTTGGAAGAAAGCACCAGACAATGTTTTACAAATTCACGCACACGCTTACATACATCAAAGTGAGTCGAACAACTGATTTCGCTTGTAGGAAGAAGTGAAGTTCGTGGCTCAACGCCAATGAACAACCAAAAAAAAGTATAAATATTGAGATGATGCGACATTTTCACTGCACCGACAGTGTCTAATACAAACACACCAGCACACAAACTTACGACAAATAATAGAGTAAGAAAGTTTCAGTTACAATGAACTGACTACCGGACTGCTAGCTATTGCTTATTTATATAAAAATTCCGACATCGACTACTTACCGACAATTAAAAACGCATTTCACCCGCGAAAAGTTTCAAAACTTAATTAAGCGTTGATCAAAGACAAAAGACGACTGCAATTGAATATTGTCTGCTCATTTTTTTACTTTTAACTCTGCTTAAGTATGTAGCAGTTGTAAAGTGAGGCAAAATGGAAAAATTAATTGACTTTATTTACGCTTATGTGGAATCGAAATAGCATGCGATATTTTTTTTTTATTTTTAGAAAATTTACTCCATTTGTTGGTTTCTTCGGGAGACATTTATTCGGGATAATTATTTATTTCTATATTCTTTACAGTTCATGGGCATCACGTATCTGTTAAACTTCATTTGGATATTGATTCTATGCTTCTTGGTAATAGTCACCTTCATCTATACCATGTTCTGGAATATGTGCTCAAGTGTGGAACGTTCCCTCAGCTGCATCGATTTAACACAGTTTCGTACGTATCATTGCAATTAGCATTAACACATTATTTTTAAGCTTGGATTCAGAAACATAATACGAAAATTCAGCTGTTGATATTTTGCTGTCGCTGACCAGTTTTAAAACTCAATATTAAGCAAGCTCTGTGCTTTTCAAAATATGGTAAATTCCATTTGTTATGCAGATTGTTCTGCTCATATCGGTTGGGCGGGAAGAGAATAAGAGTTGGGTTTATTAAAATATGTCTACATAAGGAGCTTACTGTGATGACCGAACCTTGTTCGGTTATACCTTGTTTTAATCAACGGCTGCTCCTTTGTTTTAATCAACAGGTTTTGAGACGAAGCCTACAACAATTTAGACCAAATATTCATCTCTTAACCTTATTCTGGACAATACTGGCATTTAAATTTAAAAAAATTTCGCGGCATATGCATGTTTGTTTTAATGGAAAATTCAAAGGGATGAACTTGAAGATTACAAAAAATCTCCTCAGAATCTTTTCTAACCTCAACAAATATAATTTATATGTATACACGCACAAATTAGCTAAAATATTTTCCAATTTTTCCTTATATGTACCATAAGACAATCTGTTTTTGCCAGGTCGGTCCTAAAGATCGAGAGTGACAGATACATATTAATTTATTATGCAAAGGGCTTTCACTTTTTACAATTAATATATTTTCTCCTTTCTTTCCTCCTTCTTCCAGATTTCATGTTCCCGCCAAATACAAAACAGGAGGATATGAAAATCTGCGATAAATATGAGATTAAAACCTTCTGCAAGGATGGTGTCGAAAATGCCGAAGTTATGTTTATACTTGCTACATTAGCTGCTCTACTCGTCATACTAAGTCTGGTGCACTATCTCATGTGTCTCGCAGCTAATTATGCGCATATAAGAGATCATGAAAAATTTCAAGAACTACAAGAAATTCAAAATCTTAATGAGCTCGAGTATAGCGCAACATCAAAAGATCGTTTCTAGGACATATTTCAGAAGATTCATTTTGAGCTTAAAGAGAAGTGAGCGAACAAATAAGAGAAAAGGAAATAAACAAACAGAAACACATACGCACACATACATGAAACACGTACACTTAGAAAAATAAAGAAAAAGAACTGATTTAAACTACATATAACAATAAACACCATAAATAATGATATATTATGCAAATAAAAACTGAAATTTATTGAAGAAAATTAATGATATAGTGCATACATACCACAAATGAATAATAGCAAGGACTGGATTTATTGTGAAGTTTTAGTGAAACTACTTGCTTGAAGTAAGCAACTGTGCGATTAACTTTCAAACACATCACCGACACGAACTTTCTGAAATGTATATATTTATTTAAATTAAAACTGATTTTGTTTAAGAATTGAGTGTGAATTTTTTGAGTTAAATACCACAAAAAATTTTTTTTTTCATTTTGCAATTTGTTTTAATTATTTGTATATACAAATATGATTAATGATGAAAGTTTTAAAACTTTAGTATTTTTCAAAAAGTGTGTATATCCACACCTTGTATACATTTTTCGAAAATTATATTTCATAAGCGCTGTGTACAATAGAGCTTATGTTTCTTTTTAAAATGTTTATGTATGATCTTCGATAGCTTTTGCAATTCCTTTATACCTATATTTTAATTATAGTTATAATATTTCCATACTTGTTTACTATTTTACATTTCTCCTTCATTATTTCATTAAACATTTATATGAGTATATTCTCATTATTATTTTTTTCACATGTTTCTAATTGAAATTTTTAAGTTACTTTTTTTCCAAATTCACAAAACTATAATTTTTAGTACAGTTTAGCAATTTTAGTCTCCCTTTTGATACAAAATTTTTCAATTTGTTCTCATTTATATAATCAATATGTCAAATCACAAAAACATATCTTGTTGAGATTTCTTATATAATAGTCGCGAATTCGATGGAACTGTTAGAGATCATGAATATGAATGCAAAGTCAATGAATCATACGATTCATACTACCAAATTTACTGAATTGAGGTTTCCAAACTCAATCGGTTAGTAGATATTAAAGCTATTCAATGTTTACATGCCGACTTAAAAGATGATGCACCCTGTATAAGAGTTGTGAATTCATGATTTGAAAATACACACTAGAAGTTTTTATATCTTTCAAATAAATTATTTTACATTATTATATAATAATTATTATTATATATGTATATTATTATACTAATACTATAATGTATATTATATTATTATTATTATATAATGTGTATATAATTATTATATAAAGATATTTTATTTAAATTTTTATTATATATCGTATCGTATTATAGTTAGAGTTCGTATTCGCTTATATAAAATTTCACATCGTCATAAATAAAAAATTTTTATAAATTTTTCTCAATTTAAAATTTATTAGGTTTTGGTAAGTTTTTGATTGATTTCATGTGTTCACTTAATTGAAGTTGTATTAAGTTATATTAAGCTAATGAATTATCATTTAAAAATTTATGATTTAAATTAATGGAAGTTATTTGTGCAAAAAACACAAAAACACCAAGAGTTACCAGACATATCAGTTTGATTTTATTACTACAACATTCCAACAGCAACAGCAACAATTAAAAGTTTGTGCTTTTGCGCCGAATTTGTGTTGTTGCCAAAGTATCTTTAAAGCAACTTTAATTTAGTTTTATTTAGTTTTTAGTTTTTAGTTTATTTAAAATATGTATGAATATATATTGAATTTCTATTGTACAACTGAATAATATTTTGCTTTATTAGTTCAGTGATAAAAACAACTACCACTTTTCAAAAATAAACTTTTAAAACACACATTTTTAATAAAATTTTGATTTAAAGAAAATTTCAAAAAAACCAAATTTTTCATACACAAATTCGGTAAACTAAAGCATACAAAATTCGTAGTCAAAAACAACAAATGTATAAACCGTGCCAACTCAAACCACAACCCGACCGAAATCGAACTATTGAGAAAGCCGTCCAACTGAAATTGACGAGAGGGAAATGAAATTTTTTTAGAAATAAAAATGTACAGTTATTTGTGAATATGCAGAAATTAAAATGAATTACCAAAATATGTTGCATTGCTGCGCTGCAGGCTTGAAGTATTAAATTTGCGCTTTAACATTAAAACAAATTTCATTTTGCTACATACATATACACAAGCACATTTATGTAATAAAGGCTTGCTTGAAATGATTTTGGTACAGGCTTTCTGTTATAAGTTCAAAAACGCACACGCTAACAACTTATATGGCAAACAAAAAAAAAAACAAACCAAAAGAGGAAAATCAACTGCAATTGACAAACACATCAATTAACAACAACAACAACACACACACGCAAATGCGGCATACAATAGACAACATACAAACATACACACATCATGGCAATGCACAATCGATAGTTTTATGCTCAAAATGAATTCTTCTGAATTTGCATGTAAAAATAAAAAATAAAAATAACAACAAAAACGAATAAAAATTTGCGCCAAAAGTTATATTTGAAAATTGCAAAATCAAAAAGTAACTATTAAATTGCATACAATTTGTAATGAATTGCTTTCAGCACAGCATACAAACGTATATACGCATACACATGTGTGTGTATTGTGAAAGCTTATAAGGCAATTTTTATAATAATGCATACATATACATACATATGTATGTATGTATGCATGGAGCAAAGGTGCGCTGGTAAACTGCAAATATAAGTTAGAAAATCACCGCTCTTGCGCACTTTATGCACCGAATATTATAATATTATTATATATGTTTGTGTACATAAGTTGGCAAAATGCACATTGTAAGCAAATTAGCATATCAAATCAACGATTAGTTAAAACTAGCAAAATAGCACTAAATTAAGTTTAAGTGAAGTAAAACAAATTAAATATAATATATTTTGTATATAATATATAAACACATACATGCACATTTATATGTAAGATATAAAGAATTAAAGTAATTGAAAAGTCAAGGAGTTACTCTTGATACTTTCATTCGAATTATCATTACATTGTAAACACAAGCAATATTTGGCAGGTAAACAATGCAATCAAATAATAAATATGTTAGTTAAGTATGCCAACATAATAAAAACAAGCACGAAAGTTCATGCATAAGAAAATATGTAAATAAATTGTGTTTTACTCAGCATGTGCGCGGAAACTATGTAGAACTAAAAAATTTGTACAAGTATATTTATATTTATTTAGTGGAGAGGTAGAGGTTTTAGCTACAATAAAAATAAACGTTGAAATCCTAATGGCAAACTCAGCTGTTGGAAATAGAAACACACAATATACACATATATGCATATTTTTGAAATATCTGAAATTTAATAAGCTACCACAAATACTGCATTATTGGCATTCTAATTGTAGCGGTGGGTCATAGACTCAAATCTCAAAGACAAATTTGAAATTGCAACTTATTAAATAAAAAAGACTTTTTTCTAAAAGCGATAGTTGGACTTTTAAAAACGGTAATGCTGAATCACCGATTGTATGTATCTCACAATTAAAATAGCTTCCAATGAAATTCATCAGCGATTTAAAGACGGCTAAAAAGGAAAAATATCAAAAACAAAGAAGTAGTGAATATTATATAATTAAAAATGTTTATAGAAAAATTTCTCAACAAAAGTGATTCGAAATGATCGCTGAGAAACCCTTCAACATTTTTTCTAAGTGAAGTGTAGACCGATTTTTCGTAGATACTAGAGACCTTTTCTTAACTTCATTGAATTTTTTATCTACCAATTGAAGAATTGGTGAATTTTTCTGTGAAATTATGCTGATTGCCCGAATACTTTGCCAAAGCACACACTTCCATACCACATACACACTTCCAAGCCACCAACGAATTACAACAAATCTTGATTTTCAGAAATTACAAAGTTAGTGAACGTCAAGAATATATTTACCCCTGCTAAATGCTACTCAATAACCTCAATTGTTGCTAGTGTGGTATTTTAAGTGGAATTTGTATTCAAAACTCAGTTGTGTCTTAACTCGATTTTGACAGCTATTCCTTGTGGCTACAGATTCAAGCTTATCTCTTTAACTGATTTCTTACCGTATAACTTCGTCACTTCGCTTTCGCTGAATATTTCAATTATGTTTCCTGTAGCTCATATTCGTTCATTATACGCCCTCTAGGATCTAGTTTCTATGTAGCCTACATTTAGGCGCACAATAGAAATGCTTTCTTTTTTCGCTTGCATTCACATTTTGCACATGGATGAAATGCTATATGGCTTATACATCAACACACACATGCATAAACGTAAATAAATACTTACACTCCTATGAAAACACAACTCAAAATGTTAATGAACCTCAAATGTAAGTATGTATGTCCGCTACGATTTTTGTACAAATGAAATTTTTTATTGTATAGAAACTAAAATAATTGTATGTGGACGGTTGTCTTCTTAATCTTCTCTTAATTGAAATATTTGAATGGGCACATTATGTACTGCCACTGAAACACTGCCAATTTAACTATTTATTTACAAAGCGTACCCATTTCGACTAATTTTTCCAACGAATACCCAAACAAAAATAAATTACTGTAAGATCGAAAAATATAATATTAAAAAAATTTAAATAAGAAAGTATAAAATGACTTAAATTTAGCAAATGAAATAAAAATCGTTTTTATAATAAAAAAATGATAATAAAAAGTAAAAAATAGACATAAAATTAAATTAATTATTAATTTCGAAAAATGTAACTTAAAAATCATTTGTCATTTATGTAAATAATTTATCATTTATGTAAATAATTTTCTGTTAACTAAATTAATGAGAAGGTGAATATAAATAAGCAAAAAAAAAAACAAATCACTGCATTATCAATATTTTTTAACAAAATCAAACCTTCATTACTTGCTTAAATATATTTTTAAATAAATTAAATGCGAATGAGTTAATCAAAAATAGTTATTTGGTTCCAATTGATTACTGGAAAAGCAAAATCTCGTTAGATAGCCTTGTTTTTTATATTTAATTATAAATTAAATTGTCACAAAATCTTAAAAAAGCATATATAACACAATGATTCTAAGATTATATTGTCAGAAATTCTAATTGAAAAAGTTATTATAATTAAAGTAAATAATGCAGATCGTTTTATGATTTAAAAATGAATGCAATTTTATTTCAGTTGCTCTTAAGATCACAAGGATTATTAATTGAAGTGAATATAGTTAAAACTTGCTAAATCTAATTTAACAGGTAATACAAGATGCACACGAAATGAATTACATTAAGAAAATATCCGAAACTAATAATTAAATATATATACATATACGTATGCTCATTCTAAAATTAAGGAGAATTGTAAAATAATTACTTGTAATAAACTTAAACTATGAATAAACAAGTCTATTTTATATATGTATGCATGTAAGCTAAATGTACTGCTTCAACTACGTATGTATGTGTATCTGCTAAGCTTAGCATTGTCAAGGCCATTCAAAAGCCAGAAATCATAATTCGGTATGCGTTCTTTTGGGCTTTATACTTACTTATTACTAGTTTGAACAAACCATTTTATAAATAACTAGCTAATATGCTTTTTTCTTCTTTGCAGCAAAAACAATTGGACTTTATTGTGTAACGCACACAAAAGCACAAACGTACATTTTATATATTTTGTCATTAATTCAATTCAAATATACTAAATATACATATATTTATTGCATTCAAGTATGAACAATAGAAACGTTTTTATAAAAAAATAATTTTCGTTTGTAAAAAACTTACAAATAAAATAATATTTAAATAGGCATATATCTGCTCGTTCAACTCACAGTTTCGAAAATTCAAAGAGTTCGCATTAAATACGTGACTTGGGGCACTAACGAAAATATTTAATTGGATGTTGTTGCGTTGTACTAGCGGAGTTTGTAGAGCGTGGTGTAGTCATTCTTTCGTGCATTCTTTCGTACGCTGCATAGTGACCGTTATAAGGCTGCTGCTGCTTAGATTGCATAAAATGTCCGCTTGTGCGCAAAAGCGGTGTTTGCTTCAATTGCCGCTCCACCTGTGGCAATTGTGCTAACTTTTCTCTTACCACAGTTGGCAGATCGTCTTGTGGGCTAAAGTGGGTGGACGAACCAGTTGTTTGAGTAAAAGTAATACCGCCTCCCTGATTTGGGGGTATCACTGAAACATGAGAACCGTCAGGGAACTGCACTTGGATAATGCCATGCGATAGCTGTAGTATAAAAAAAAAATGTATTTGTAGAAAAATGCAGTTATTGTATAAATTGTTAACTACACACTTCTGTGGCGATACCAATGCCAGGTATGTTAAGTTTTCGTATCGGTACATTCGGCTGTGCTGCCATTATTTGTTGTTGTTGTAGTTGATGCTGATGTAATCCCATTGACTGCTGCGACGAAGAGTTACTGAAATTGGTGCCACTACGAAATCCTGAAGATATGGTTCCAGTTGAAAAGTTAGTACTTTCCTAAAAGAAATTTTACATTGTTTATAAAATATATCAGCTAACAGATAGACAACAAATTTTACCTGTTGCGACTTTGGTGTTAAATAAATGAAGTTAGTAGTGTCGCGCATTGCTGTTGTAATACATTGCCCCAGCACCACATCCATATCACTGGGTCGTCGGCCCACCACAGCTGGAAAGCAGCAGTTACCACTTGTCTGCACCAGCTGTAGTACACTGCAAATCGCCTGACAATGCTTTAAGCATTCTTCTTGGTGTTGCAGTAAGTTACGGGCAGTCGGCTCCTCGTGATCCTTTAACAAACGACCGTGCTTATCGTATACACGTACATCATCATTAGGCGATTTGATTACTTTTGCACCATTATAAAAGAAAACCTCAAAGTCGTCCATGCTTTCCATGAGCTGACACTTTGCTTGTGTGCTAAAAAACGTAACTTTTGGAGTTTTGGCTTTAACTAAGTTGATAAAACGTGATGCGTAAATATATTTTTTCCAATGTTTGCTGGGTAAATTATTATAAGAGTAAACTGTATGATTGCTGGCTGAACCATCTACTGGCGCTGGTGGCGAGTTCTCACTTATAGGTAGACCTCTACATTAAAAAAAAATTTATTGAAATTTCCAGGAAATGTCGTTTCTTTTATTGTACACTTACCGTCCTGGATCTGGTTGGTAAATGGTTATACGCAATCCATCTTTCGAAAACCAATATATATCGGTTATACGATCTTCACGTAAACGACTTTTATATTTTATGAATTCCAATACCACCTCACCACCCGATAAAATGCTCATAATAGCATTTTTGGTTTTATAACGTGTAGGCAAAAGACGATTGGTGTTTAATGGTGGAACACTTAAACGCTCTGATGTACTTTTTTGTTCCTGTGCAGTTGTATTATTTGGCATAAGTATTTTGTTTAGTCCATCGATATGTTTAGACGTATGCGGCAAGTAATCGGTGCCATCAGATGGAAAATTATTTTCAATGTTTTCGATATTTTCAACATTTTCAACACTTGTTTTAGGAAGCGGAAAATGGTTTTCAATTACATAACGTGGTGTTGCTGGTAGACTATTGTATTTAGATGACCCGTTAGATTGCCACTCAATGTCCATGCTATTACTTTGAGGAGTTGATGCATGGAATGGACGTTGTTGATTTGATTCCAAATAGCCACTGGCAAAAGAATTGTAAGAATGCGCTGCCTTCAATGGAGCAAAGTCAGCTTGGTTTTGTTGATGCTCATGTATGCGCTCCAATGTACCACCGCGCATTGGATATTTTTCCATTGAACGTGAACGTTGTAGTGCAGCAGTACGGGATGAACTGGAATTGCTGCTAGCAAATGTTATAATGCCACTGTCACAGCTTGAGCCACTTTGCTGCTGTTGATATTTTTGCTTATGATTTTGTATACAGTCGTTAATGTCAACGCTGTTGCTGGGAGCAGCTGAACCTGCAGCTGTGACACAACTTTGTTCATGACGTCGCATGAACGGATGTTGTAGCACTTGTTCTAAGGTTATTCGTTCAATTGGATTCTTTCTTAACAAACGTTCTATTAAATCTTGTGCATCGTACGAAAGATGTTGCGGTATTTGAAAATCTGATTTTACAACTTTGTTCAATGTGGACTGCACTGCATCGGTATCAAAAGGTGGGTGTCCAACAAGCAGAGTGTAGAACATACAACCAAGCCCCCAAACATCAGCCGGTAAGCCATGGGGAGCTCTAGTTACCACTTCAGGTGATATGTAATTTGGTGTACCTGAAATATATTGAAAATATTATTTGGAAAAGTGCAAAATAATCATTTTCATTCGCTGGTATTTACCGCACATAGTCATGTGTTTCTCATCAGGTCGTTTTAACTGAGTTGCTAGTCCGAAATCGGCAATCTTGACATGCATATCCTTGCTAAGTAACAAGTTCGAAAGCGATATATCGCGGTGCATTATCTGATGAGAATGTAAATACAACAAGCCCGAAACTACCTGTCGAAGTATTGTAGCCGCTTCATCCTCAGTCATGGCTCGTCCCATTTGTTGTTTCATATATCGATGGAGCTCACCATTATGTGCCAGCTCTAGCACGAGATATACGTAGTTTACATCTTGAAAAAAATTGTACAACTCCAGAACAGAAGGATGTTTTAGACGCGAATGTATCTCAACTTCTTGTCGTACTCGGTTGGCTAAGCCAGCACGCTGTATAAGCTGTTTGTCGATCTGAATAGTAAATTTTTAAGTTTTATAAATACATTATTAAAGTGTATTCATGTACCATTTTAATAGCCACTATTTGATTTGAACGCGTACAACGCGCTTTATAAACACTTGCGAAGCCGCCTTTGCCAAGTAGATGAAGTACCTCATAGTCCTATAATTTTGTAATTGAAAAGTTAGCGTCATTCGAAAAATTACTTTTATACTATAATCCAACACACACCTCAATACACTCCCCTAATCCACCATGTATAGACATTGCTGGGATAAGTTCTCACAATATCTAATCAATCAACACTTAATTTTTCACGTCACTAATAAAAAATAATTGTTTTCCCTCAAGAAATATGTAAATAAATAATACCGTCACACCTGCCTACATTCCTTGGCACTTTTTATTTCTTTTAAATTCGAAGCCAACGTCACAAAACGCTTATGTTCACTAAACAAAGCTGGATGCTGTCAAATTGGATATGACATCAATTTGACAGTAGAGACGCTCCAAAATATTTTAATAGAAAGAAAAAATCTTATAACTCAATTAAAATGAAACAATTAAAAACATATATTTTCACTCACGTATAAATTATTATATTTATCTGTCCTCATTCATTGTTCTTTTGATAATGAAATTGCGAAATTGTAAAATTTATTTTTTATTTTAAAGCAACCCTGTGCATTCGCCATTTACGCATTTCGTCGAGAAATTTTCATTTCGCTGTCGTAATCACAATCGCTCTGTGCGCCGTTGCGAAAGAAAATTCCTTTTAATTCAGCTTCCATAATTTTATTGCCATTTTCATAGAATTTTATGCAAATATGCTCATTTAAAAGACGCACATGAAACAATTAAACCCCAAAGAATATATTTAAATTAAATACATATGAAATTAGAACAAAATTTTAATGCACGTAAGGCAAACTTTTTGCTTTAAAAGTTTATTGAAGTCACGTATCGTGATCAAGGAAAAACGGAAGTACTGCTCCAGTGAAGTACGAGTCGCCTATTGCACACCTTAGCAACATAATTGTGATAAGACCACGTACTACGCGTTGAGATTTTACAGTGGAATTACATACCACACCGATGACCAAGTTGTTACGAAGGTGCTATTGGATAGTGATTTCGGTGAAAGTGTGAGAAAAAATTTATTTCGGATAAGAAATAGTGGTGACAAATATTTAAGTGCAAGATACTGTTTTAAATATGGCCCAAAGTGCAGAATAATCCAACATGCCCTAGACCAATCGACAATTTTTAGTGTTCACATCGAATACGGCAAGGAACCATACAAATTTACAATATTTGCAAAATTTTTTAAGGTAGTGTAGTGAATATTTACCAAAACATTACTAATTATACTCCTGAAAGTATATAAATATCCAGAATGGAATTATTTACTGCAAGTTGCTGAAATTATAAAACTTAAGTCGCTGCGTTCATGTCAAAAATCTTCATTTGTCCAAAACAGGAACAGAGTTGCTAACTGTAAGTTGGTTTGAAATAATTTATTTATTTTTCAAAATACTTTTTCAATTATTTAAATTATCTAATATTGAATTAAGTTGAAAATATTAATATTTCATATTTTATTTTATTTTATTTTTTTACTTTTTTTTTCAGATATTAACCTAAAGTAGTATAGTAGTAAAGTAGTAAAAAATATACTTAATTTTTGAAAAAATTTATTGCCATACTGTGGTCATTATTTTGACATTAGTCAGTGTTGTATCGTTTGACTGACAACTAACCTCAAAATACTTCAGGGTAAAAAGTGACAAATGATAAATTTTATTTCTGTTGCCGTGTTGTTGCTGCTGTTTTTAATTCATCGGGGCGACATCGTTGACGGCGAAGTTTGCAGAAAATTTCACAAATAGTATCAAATTGTAAAAATCATTCTTAAATTGCATTTATTAATTTACTGCTTTGGCTTATAAAATCACTGATAAAATATTGAACATGTGAATTGAAATTATGTATAAATCAATCAATGAGGAGAAAAATTTAGAACAAAAAAACATACAGCCTACATTTCATCTCTGCCTAAAAGGAGTGAAATAGAAGAAAAAACAACAAACCGAGGAAATCGCAATAATATTGTGTTATAGTTGAGAGTAGCGATTGCGAATAAATTAAGTTCAAGGAATACAAGTGTTAGTGATTGTGTCTTTAATCGTCCCGCTAATGGAAAAAGAACGGGGCGGTAGCAGCAACACGCGCTACGCCAGTGCCAGCGATCGTAGTAACGTTGTTGGTGGAAACTCACATTCTCTAATGGCTAGTGATTATGATGGTTTATTAAAAAAACACAAAAAATCTAAAAAAAAGAGTAGTAAACATTCACGCTCTCGTGAAAATTCTCCTACCCGACAATTACGGCATAGCCGTAGTAGCAGTCCGCAGTCTCTGCGAAGTCGATCCAGCCCAGATGATGATGAAGCTTTAATAATGCAGCAAACATCGACGAAAACAAATGCTTTGAATGCCATCGTAGAATACTCTGATGTAAGTTCCGAAGATTTCTCTGATCCTGAGGCGGGAGAAATTAATTCGGAACCAAATGAAATCACGAAGCAAAAAAGTCTCGATGCAGTCGTACCAAATGTTAGCAAAGATCTGAGACCATCTTTACAACTTCCTCCACCAAATGCACCTAAAACAGATCAACAACTTCAGAACATGAGCAGTGATGATGATACTTTCCGGTATGTTAAAATATATATATAAAATTTTTTACTATTATTATTTGGTGGAAAGCGTATTCTAAAACAAATTAAATATTGTATTTTCATTTTGCCAGGAGAAAACGTAAAGAGAGTCTTGATAATTTATCCAATCTATCACCAAATCGTGTACGCCGCATTATTCTTGGTTCTCCAGTTCGGGGAGCAAAAACAAATAGTGGCACTGTGACAACAACTGGTTTATTGAAATCCAAAGGAGATAAAATATCCAGTTCCGGTGCATCCCCCAATGATTCGAACACAGCAATGTTATCTCACCATCGTACACACAATGACCCAACAACAAAAAAACAAAAAAAGAATAGCATTAACAGTAGCAGCAGTAGTAAATTACTTGATGAAGAAGTTTCCGATTGGGATGCGGCACTGGCAAGTAGTGATTCCATGGATACGGATGAATTTGAAGCAGAATTAAAGAGACAAAAACGCAAAAAAGCCAAAAAAGACAAAAAGCATAAGCGAAGTAAAAAATCAAAGAAACGAAAAAAGAAACGTGCCCGATCATATTCAAGCATCGAGTCGATCTCTGACAATGACTTAGATGAAGTTATAGCCGCTGAGAGTATTCGTCACTACACACCTTCACCGAAGGCACACCGTTTTCACGAGAAACCTATTGGCAACAGTGCAATTAAGAGTCCCGATCGTAATGTCGCTGGTAGTGGTGTTGGATCATCTTATACGCCAATAAAAGAAGTCAGTCCAATGTCCATAGATACACCACCAATGCGTCCCGGTAGTAGTAACAGCTACTATGCTGAAAAGGCAGGTGCTGCTTTATCAGCTAATACAGCGGTAAAATCGAGTGGTACATCTACAGTTGCGGCGGCAGCTTCTGGTCTGCAAGTCACCGTAACTAATCAACGGCATCGTACACCGCCACGTACCAGTGCTAAAACACGATTTCCCGCCGCAACATCACCACATACACCACCCCTTTACGTGGCCGGTAGTGTTGAACGTGGACATACCGCACGCAACACACGTTATGCACTTAGTCCACCAAAGGAAGATCTGCTATCTACGCACCATCACCATCAACATCGCTCATTAAGCAATGCCAGCGGTGGTGGTACTACTAGTCATCATTACAGTGGAAGAAGTAGCAGTGGTGTTGATATGCATAAATATAAAACTCTTTCACCTGGTAAGAGTCATCTGTTTTATTTCACGACAGAGTTACTTAAATTTATTACTATCTGTTTTAGATCGCTACCATCATCACCAGCCTGCTACACCGCCTCATAAGCGCAGAAAAGCAATCGATACACGAACGCCTGCGTATGAGTCTCATCATACACGCCACTATAGCTCTAGCGGCCACAGTTTACGTAAAACACATGATTTTGATCGTTTTGGAAATAATACCAGGGACAAATATGGTAGACGCTACTCCAGGTAATAAGCGTACACGAATCAATTACTCCTTGGAAAATTTATGTTGATTATGTATTTCGTTTAACAGAAGCCCTAGTTTGTTAAATATTCGTGGTAGACAATCACCAGCATATGCGACAACATCTTCATATCGTAATAGTGGTGTTTCGAGTGGTAGTCACCGCCATAGTGGCAACAAATACCTACAAACAACATCACCTTCCCCTGTACGATCAAAGTCGTCAAAACGCGGCGCTGGTACCGACCGTTACTCACGTTCGCGTTCACCGCGTTCTGTAACTAGGCATTATGATTCACCACCCTCGCCCACTTCTGCAGCTGTGATGAGTGCACGTTCATCACATCGACGTTACCGTTCATCTTCGCGTAACCGTCGTCGTGATGGCAAGCGTTCATACACACGTTCACGCAGTCGAACACGATCACGTTCACGTACACGATCACGGTCACCTTCATCGTCACCCATTTCACGCGACCTGAAGCTCAAACGCATCGAATACAGTAAAAAGATTAGTGACACAAGTCTATTTGCTGAGCTGGTGAAAGACAAGCACAAGCGACAAAAGGCTATAGACGTGAGTATTCAATAAATATCCTTTTCGTACATTTTAATATATATGTATATTTAAAATATAAATTTTCATCATTTTGTAGGCACTATTAGAACGTCAAGAGGAGAACAGTAATAGCAATAGTGCCCTCATTATAAATGAAAATAGCTCGTCAGTAGACAGCGGTACACCTAAGGTCGTTGTACATTCTGACCTCACACCGTCCACCACTGACATTGCTACTGCGAAAACCGCAACACTGACATCAAACCCGGTAACAACGGTTGCATCAACGTCAAATGGTGTAAGTGGTGGCAGCAAATCAGTTGTCGAAATAACTAACATTCCCATGCCGATGGTGGTAGATGAAAAGGTTATCATTGAACCCATAACAAATGAGAACACCAAAGCCATTGCAACAAATACTGTCACAGTTGATGAAACAGATCGAGAGTCCGTAGTCCCGCCGCCAATTAAGAGTAAGCCTAAAAGTCTCACTGCTTTACCAATGCCACCAGGCATAAGTGCCGCTGATTTAGCCATTGCGACTACACCTTCGCCACCCTCCGAGTATAACAGCAAAAGTAATTCGTCTGCTCATAAAGTGAGTAACAACAGTGCCTCATCCTCCTCGACGCCAGCTGCAAACACCAATGCCAACAAAAGCTTGCTCAATTTGCCGATGCCACCAATGGTACCTGGTGGTGAGGAGCTCAGTGGAGATGAAGACGATGTTATTAATAGTCCAGAAGATTTTGATATCGCAAACACCAGCAGCAATGCGGCGAAAGGAGGCGCGGATGGTGCGACAAACGATGCCACAGCGGGAAATGGTAAAATTTCCAACAGTAAAGGGAGCACAAATGCTGCCACTGCAAAACGCAAACGGCCTGTAATTTTAAATCGACGCGATTCACGTAATCAAGTGCGTGATTGGGGCGAACGTTGTGTAGACGTTTTTGAGATGATAGCACAGATTGGCGAGGGCACATATGGACAGGTAAGTCATATATGAGTAAAACTATTATTCGTTTAATAATTTTATAATGCCTGTCATGATTGCTTTGTGTTTCATAGGTATATAAAGCGCGTGACCATCACACTAACGAAATGGTTGCGCTGAAGAAAGTGCGTTTGGAGCATGAGAAGGAAGGGTTTCCCATTACAGCTGTGCGAGAAATTAAAATTTTACGCCAACTGAATCATCGCAATATTGTCAATCTTCATGAAATAGTCACAGACAAGCAAGATGCTTTAGAATTTCGAAAAGATAAGGGCTCATTTTATTTAGTATTTGAGTATATGGATCATGATCTGATGGGCTTGTTGGAATCTGGCATGGTCGACTTCAATGAAGAGAATAATGCCAGTATTATGAAGCAACTTTTGGATGGGCTCAATTACTGCCATAAAAAGAATTTTCTTCATCGTGATATTAAATGTTCAAATATTTTAATGAATAACAAGTAAGTAAGGAACTTTTCACAAATTATTGATGTTCAATAACCAAAATTATACATAATCACCATAATTTCATTTGCAATAAATCTAAACCTATTAATAATTTTTTAGAGGTCAAGTAAAACTTGCAGATTTTGGTTTGGCTCGTTTATACAACGCCGAAGATCGGGAACGTCCATACACTAATAAAGTTATCACATTGTGGTATCGTCCACCAGAACTACTACTCGGCGAAGAACGTTATGGGCCATCAATTGATGTTTGGTCATGCGGCTGTATATTAGGGGAGTTATTCGTTAAACGACCACTCTTCCAAGCGAATGCCGAAATGCCGCAACTGGACACTATTTCGAGAGTCTGTGGTACGCCGGTGCCGGCAGTATGGCCAAATGTAATCAAACTTCCACTCTTCCATACATTTAAGCCGAAACGTCAACATAGGCGACGACTACGCGAAGATTTTGAATTCATGCCAATGCCCGCTTTGGATTTACTCGATCGTATGTTGGAATTAGATCCTGATCGTCGCATCACCGCTGAGGAGGCGCTTAAATCACCATGGCTCGTAAACATCAATCCCGATGAGTAAGTTTTTCAGGATTAACGCTTGGGATATGATCAACTATTTTAAGTTGATTCCAATATCTCTTTTTTTTTTGTACTTTTTGCAGAATGGCTATCCCAAGGCTGCCTACATGGCAAGATTGCCATGAATTGTGGAGCAAAAAACTACGGCGTCAAAAGCGCGAACAAGGTGACGCAGGAACGCTGTGAGATTACATATATTCCATGGTGGAGACGCCAGTCATTGATTTTGAAACGACCCAGCGCTTAGTGGATGACAAAGTTAATGCTGGCAAAGTGACAAAAAACACAACAACTGTGTATATAGCTGATTCAACAAAATCAATTTATAAAATCAATTGATGGTGCTGTGAACACAAGAAGCTAATACCATCGAAGATACGGCAGAACTGTCTCATTTGGAAATATTTTCAAATGTAAGATGGTGAAAGGCTTTGCTCAGCTATTGTTGTTGTAGCGTGTCGAAGTAAGAAATGTGAAAAGCTTAGATAGCAATTACACAAAACTTTCTTCATCCTTTATCTATAGTAACTGTAATTGAATCACAACATTTTAGGTTTTTTATAATAACCATTATAATTTACTATTTTTAATATTCCCATATTATTAGCAATGGCATCAAGTAAAAACGTAAATTATAATTAGTTTTAAAGCAACGCAAAGGATAAATAAAACTAAGAAATTATTAAACTTTGTAAGCCGATTACAAAAAAAAAGAAACAAGAGCAAAATAATATAATAAATGAATATAAAGATTTACGCACTCACATTTAAGTACATGTGAGAAATTTGAAAATCTTAACACCTTTTGGGTGCATTTATTGAAAATACATTAGAGCACAAACTCAAAGAGCAAAAATTCGTTACAAATTGAAAATTTGTAAACATTGTCTTATATATGCATACTATTTAATTTAAAAATATAATTAAACCAAGAAAGTTAAAAAATAACGACAAAGTATATTACGAAAGAACTGATAGGTGACTGGAGAGTATTGTTTATACCGAAGCAAATTGGTGAATTTCAAACATAAAATTCTGTAAATAATAATAGAGATATTTCAATAGTTGCATACACTTTGATTCGCATGATGTCGTCTCAAACCTATTTTATATGAATAGGGAGTTACTCTTTGTTGACGCTTCACTAACTTCAGTTATATAAATACGTAACTGTAACTATGTTTAATTTTACATTCAAAGCATAATTATGCATGCGAATAATATGGACTTTCGTAAATCTATTAACTAATTTCATAAATGTGTGTTCCATATGCATATACAATAAAACAATATAGGTACATATGTACGAGTACATTGAAAATTTGTAGAATTAACTTAAACGGCCTAAACGTTGAAACTACATATTACTGTAAATCATGAATGAATCATGAAGCAAATAGCAACAATTTTAACTTTAGCCAATAAAAATTACAAAAAACGTATTAAGGTTTATTACATTTATTAGTTTAGTGTATATGATTGTAAAGAGTTGCGTAAAAATTTCTATTGATATTTTTGCATTTCTTACAGGATACAAATCAAATTATTTATTTAAATCAAAATTAATAGAATTTTTTTCCCAATATTTCCTTTAAAAATTATGCAATGGTTGTTTGAAAAATGAGCTTAATATGCCCAATTTCAGTATATATCCGCTGCTCCTTGGAATTACGCTATAAATAAAGCATACATGCCTTTTAAATAAGTTCGAAATAAAAGTAAAATAAATATTTGAATATAATTCAAGCATTTTAGTTAGAAAATTGGGAAACTTCTTTTATTGCCCTTTACTATAGCTACATTAATAACATAAAGCGGTTCATAATTGTGTACATATAAAACACATTTGTTTAATACATAAATACAAAATTTTGCGTACTATTTTTATTTTATGTGTAAATAGAGTTTGATATAAAAGTCAGAGTATTTATTAACGTTATACTTAAAAAAGCAATGGCTAGCAATTTTTACCTACACCCTTCCTAATTTCGAGAGAGTGTTATATTCTTAGTCTCGTAAAAATTTAATTATTATAAATATTATTGTGCTAATACAGTACACTAAGGAATAAACAGAAATATATTTTTATTTGAAAGAGTCAAATAGTAGAAGGTCGGAGGTTGGCTTGTTTTGTGAATCTTCATCAAAATACCTTGATTTTGTACAGGCTATAAAAATTGTAGTTTTTCATTTTACACATACGAATAACGTACTTTTTTCATATTTTTATATAAGATAGAGTGGTTAAACATACGTGCAGAAGTACGTAACTCATTAAAGTGTTGTTAAGACCAGCGACGAAGTTGAAATTGAAATGGAATTATAGGAAAAATTTGTGCAGTGTAAACATTTGTACCATTCAAAGTTTATATTTTTTTTATAAATAAGTGTAGTACACTAGAATAAACAAACATATATTAGCAATAGCAATTAAACAATTATAAACTATTGAAATGAAGTACTAACTGTAATATAAGTAATTCGTTGAACAAAATAAAATCAAAATATACATGCATATAATATTAACCTTAAGTAAATAATGAAATTATAAGCTAAAAAGTCAATAATGGGTGCATGTGAGACTGAATACAAGAAAATAAAATCTGGAATATAAAACTAAGAACTTGAAACCATATATCTTAACTTATGGATATTGTTGGCATTAAATAACTGACATTGTGTAAAAAACTCATTTATTAAACAATATAAATATGTAATTGTATGTAATATATGATAGCTGAAAAAAATGTACGTAAACCTAACAGCTTAAATATAACTATTGTCATTTTGTTACATTAAAATAACAAAAAAATATTACTGAAATATCTAATTTCGTGTTTGTGGAAGAGCAGAAGAGCAAATAAATATAAAGAATAAAAAAAAATACCGTGAAAATATTTAACAAATTTAAACATGTAAGTACGTTCGGCCGCATCTTATACTAAATTTTTAATATGCATACTTCCTTTATACATACATACATTCAGTTATATATTAGGTTGCATTCGGCTAATGTATATTCTATTATACTAACCTGTTGACGGATTATGCTTATAATTAAGAAAAATTCCAACAATATTTACCTTGACATACATTCATATACAAATTTAAACCACGTAAATGCAGATTTTTGACATCAATAATAACGGATAGACAATAACAACAAACCATAAGATAACCTGACAGCCATCAGCTGTTACTATATCACTTCTCCTTAGTGTTATATTACATCGTAATTCTTTGTTTTGTTCTCTTATTTATCGCTTTATTTCATGCACATTTTAGTATGTGGATATATATATGTGCCATTTATTTATATACAAGATTGATAGAGTCTATTTCTATCATTATTAAATATATACTGCACTATATCAGCATATAAAATAGTACAGTTTTAAACATATCTGGAATTCTGAATTGAAATAAACCTGCATGATATGTGTAATTGACGAATTATTGCACAGATAGCTGAAACAGTCAAAATGCCAATAGTTAGCGTTTTCGTTTTATCAATAATTTATCGATTTAGTTTTCATAAATTATAAGTAATAAAATATTATAAAATAATTAAAAGTCGTATGTTGTGATTCAAAATTATGGGTATTAGAAATTACTATTGATTTTCAGTTAATATTCGGTATAGAAACTATACTACTTAAAAAGTACCTTTTCGAAAATTAACAAGCAACCCTAGGAGACATACATACCAAACGAAAAGTGTTCGGTATGCAGAAGGAATAGTGGTGAGCAGAAGAAAAAATAGTAGTTCTTTGTTTCGTCATCGGTTCTTACCAATTTTTAACATTTAACTTGTGTATTTATGATGAAAAATATGAAATATCGGTAATAAAACAAATAAATAGTAATAGATCATTGAATATTTATCTGCAAAACAGAAGTAGGGTACGAAAAAAAAAAAACACTTTCGTATGTGCAGCAGTTGGATCTAGAAAATAGAAAAAACTCATTGCATTTGGTGAATATGGATAAAAGAGAAGTAGATAAAAGCGCTTGAAATAAGACAGCAATTAGATTTAGGTGATCGAATATAAATACGTATATAGAAAGAGTGTTAAAGTAGAGGCAGATGTGTACAAGTAAATAACAGGAAGTATAAAAGCACATAGAAACAAAAGTGCAACTGTTATGTGCGGCTGAAAACTTTCCTGCTGTGGAAGAAAAGAAATATCTTGAAACAACTATATATAACAATATCATCGATAGTCCATTTATTGTGACATTTATGTAGCCATTGAACAAGAGAAAATGAAGAATGTAATTTAAATACACATGTATTTATTCATGTGATACTCAAATTTATATGTATGTGTACTTTTATATATTTTTTTATTAACCCTTGAAGTACATAGTAACAACAACCTCATTAATACGATGTTGAATATTATATATTTGATGTAATTAAATTAATTGCAAAGAACAAAGCTGCAATTTAAGTGTAAATTATTACGGATATTAATTATTTTACAATTAAAAAAAGTAGAAAACATAAATTAATTGGGTTAAATTTTATAGTTCTTGTGAAAAGTGAAATAAAAGATAAGTGCATATTAAATTGACCGGACTTTAAGTGAGAGATAATTCGTCGCTTCGAGGATAAACAAATCGTACGTATTTGTAATTTATTCTTTGTATGTCCAAGCAATACAATTAAACTTCTCTTAAATATTTCCATAAATTTCTTTTTACCTTTATATGACACCTTTATTAAAATACATACATATGTATATAAGTATAAACTACATCGTTGCTTTATAGACGGTAATTTACATACAAACATATGTATCTGTTCATACAACATTTTAGCTGAGGGAACATCTTGTCTTTTTTTTTTTTTTGAAAAACTTCACTTAAATATATACAATTAAAATGCATATATCTATATTATTAAATAAAAATGTTTTTAGTACTTCAGTAACTTTTCGCACATTATTTTTCTTTTCATATTGAAAATAAATATAAAAAATTAAAATTTTAACCTAATTATTGAATTTCAACACTCAAATGTCTAATATTTTTATATTTTCTTCTCTGTTATCAGCATTGTCAAATTGTGTTGGCGTATTACTGAGGTAAACAACAATCTCAAATATTAGCTATCAAATACAAGACAAGAAGCATATGTACATCAAAAAAATACGAACATTTATTTTGTGAGCAGACGATACCGCTCAGAGCAGCTACTAAAGCAGAGGTGAGTGCTTTGGATGTAGAATGTTGGAGTTGCACTCAATTGTTAATAGCTACTATCGTTCTCTAACATAACTCTTCACACAGGTGAGAGTACCTAAGTCGGCTGAGCAGAGCGACAAAAAAATATAATCTCAAAGGCAGCAGCTACAAAAGCTTGCATACCTAAGAATTAGCGAGAGCGTTTTAGCGCGCCGAGTGTGTTTTGTTGACGTGCGTGTAAGCAAAGAGACTCAAAATTGATAGAAATAACAGGAAGGCTGCTGCAACTGGTACCTCTTCCGAGGACCAGCCGCCGCGCAAAAAAGGACGACGTTCAGCAGGAGGATCATCGGCAGCAGCCGCAGCGGGAGTTTCGATAACAACGACCGGATCCGCAGCAGCAGCAGCAGCAGCAGCAGCACTAACTGATACAAGTGGAAGTAGTAGTCTCAGTACGATTGTGTCTATTGACGCAGGCACAGCGTCAACTTCACGGGCGGCGCAACAGCAGCAATTGAATCAAAATCAAAATATTCGTGAGAATCAAAATAGAGGTGAATCAAAAAGTAATACTTGCGTAGACATCGAAACAATCGAGAATTTACAAGAAAATACAACAACAAACACTTCTATTAGCAGTGATAGTGTTGTGAGCGTCGTCAGTGGCGCAGTCGTTGACCGTAACATTGAAATACTTGAACATAATATTAATTGTAATAGTGGTAGCATAACAAAGAATATGCAAAATTCAACACTGAATCCTACATTATCGAGCGCATCCTCATCTGGATCGGGTTCGGTTGGAGGCTCTGCGTCAGTGTCCGCGTCTGGTGGCCCTTCGGTTGGCAATTCATCTTCAGCAAATTCGGCAACTGATGGAGGTGGCAGTACGGTGGGGCATGCCGGTGATTCTCTAGCTAATATACCTAGTTCTGTAAATTCATCAACTTCAACTTCAAATGGACACGACGCAAAACTCAATGGGTTCACCGCTACCAATGAAAGTGGCGCCGTGGACTTACAGAACAATCACGATCAATCGATCGTGCCTATCGCCAATCATAATTTGCATTTGGACAAGTCCAACCAGGAGATAATACGGTTGATTGGTCAATATTTGCAGGATATAGGATTGGAGAAATCGGTTAAGACTTTAATGGCAGAATCCGGTTGTTATTTAGAACACCCAGCTGCATCAAAATTTAGAGAGCATGTATTGTCTGGCGAGTGGAACAAAGCAGATGTCGACTTAAAGGTAAGTGGACATTTATTAAGAGAAGTGCGAAGCATTAATTCATTTAGTTAAAAGCATTCATTATTATAATACGCTTAAAATATTTAATTGAGCCCTCATTTTTATGATCATTTGCATTATTTGACTAAAACGTAGTTTTGAACTTTAATTAGGACGAATACCATAATAAATACTGAACCAAACTACATTATCTATCATATTTAAGAACCGTTTATTATAATGTGAGTTTAAATATACAATACATATATTATTCACAATGCTTTGCTCACAAATATTGTCTCTTCAAAATACATACTCACTACCCATTAGCCCTCGTGCATTAGTAGAGGCAACGTCCAACGCACTCGCTAACCATTGCCCTCTATTCGCACCCGCTCAAGTACTACACATTATTGTACCAGAAACCTATACACCAAGGTATTTTATTTGTACGCTCTTTTGTACGATTGTTTACATTCCACTAAAATAGCAGAAATAAGCTAACTGAGACAAAAAACCAAACATAGAATTGGTGAATAAGTTGAAAAATGCTACCAACAAGAGTAAATTGATAGACAACTGGAGGAGAGCAGCGATAGCTGAAATGTCAATGAGTTTCAGTTTTTACTTTTTTCAATTTTTTATTTGTGTGTGCTTTGTAAAAGCTTTTAGCGATTGCGCGCGCTCACTACTTGATGACTGGTTGGCTGTATGGTTTTATTTATAAGCGTAACCAACAAACATATACAGATGTA
Organism: Bactrocera minax; assembly: GCA_021498325.1. Lineage (NCBI taxonomy): Eukaryota > Metazoa > Arthropoda > Insecta > Diptera > Tephritidae > Bactrocera > Bactrocera minax. Next base: position 113,907 of record JAKEEE010000169.1, on the reverse strand, counting down.
CAATAAAAATACAAAATCAGAAAATTACAGTAAACCAAAGCAAATTATAGAAAAACAAAGAAATCGAGTAGAAGATGTACAAAGAACCCACACTCAAAGCAAACAAAAAAAGTTACACACATACTATACAAAATGTACAATGCCATACAAAAACTGATTCACATCGTACACTCTAGGTGGAGAGACTGATTTTGTCAGGTGTTTAATGTGCATGCATAAGTATGTAAGTGTATATTTCATGCGATTGCAATTATGAATTTCCTAATAATCACACTAATTTTTCGATATCCATAATATGTTAAAAATTACTTAGATTGTTATTAATTTTATCTTCATGCATTGATTCAATTAATAGTTTTACACCATTGGCAGTTGGAAAACTATGTAGTATATGTATTGTCTACTACAGTTTGCGTTTTTCTAGCAGTTTGCTTAGCTTGGCTACGCATGATGAACTTGTTGCTGATACACTTGTGTTATTCTAGAGTATGATGGTAATTGCACGGACATATGAAATCAATGGATGAGAGTGGGTGTTATGTGCGTTGTAGAAATGTGTCTATCGAAACAAAGAAACTGCAGAAACGCTTGCGATTTTACATGCTCAATGTAAAAGTATTCATAATAGCAGCTGATTACCATGCATGTCAGGTCAATGTGCCCATATTTAGCTTTGTTATATAAAATATTATTTGAGAAAAGAGAGTACAGCTACAATAGCTAGCAAAAGCTTCACCTCACACCAGCTAGTTGTTGGAGTTGGGAGACATTGAGACGATTACGTATGTTTCGAACGTTTACACGCATTTTAGTTCCAACACATTAATATTTTTTTGTATATTAATTTGTTTTAGCGCTCAATTCCGATTTCGTCTGCGTGTGTTACAGAAATGCATAATTTTTATTATAGTATATTAAACACAATATTATGAATTTTGTTATCTAAAATACCCGTTACACCAATTAATATAGGAGCTACAAACGTAATCATAAAATGGTGACGATATATTTCTAGTATTATTTGGACAATGGGTAACTTAACATAATGGTGTCACATGTTTTTCATTTTGAGCTCTTACGCCTTTGTACTTTCGAATATTTCTTCGAAAACGTAAACATAACTGCTTCAGATATTTGAATGATGTTGTTTGTAGTTCTCTTCCCCTCGTCACTACTGTTCTCACCATGTTTGAGTTCTACTCTCTTGACAAAAAGTTTGTGAATGAAACCAACAACAAAGTTGTCTAGTTGGATTCAAAACAAGCAAATGACAAATACCTTAATAAACTGGTATAACAGCTGTCCATTTTCGCTATATTTGAATATGCCAGTTTATAGTATTTATATAGCTGTTTGTTCTATTCGCTACTCCCCAAACTTTAGCCAATCAAACACAGCTCGTATTTTACCAACCATGCAAAGTTTCAAACATTTTATTTCATTATGAAGATATTTCAATTCTGGTTGATGAATTTTACGTACAATATAATCGCTCCGAAGTTGGATTGGCAGTTTATTCTTAACTTTTCACACTAAGTGTATTGTAAGTACATCGTCATCACCACGATGACTTCAAATTAAAAATTTTTAATTCAAGTTCACTTAAGATGGTAATTTAATAATATATAAATTTCTTTTTGATATTGCTTTTCGTTATTTTTGTAATATTTTACAACTTGCATTTGTTTATATTTGCACAATTTTATGCATTGTTTTTTCTCCTTGTACATACGTATATCATTTCCCACACTCGACAGTATCAATAATTGTCTTTTTGTCGAACGACTAATTTCTTTATGGAATCAGTTTTAAAATGAACCTTCAACAGATTATATTTAGAATTACGTACATGTATTCTTTATTGACAAATAAAAAATGTAAAACTCACATATACTCCTTGGTTGAATGCAAGACGTTCTCCACCTATAAAATATGTGTCCCATTAGGGCATGACCATATGTACAATATCTGCACAACGTCAAAGTAATGCAGTAATTGCAGTATGTAAATGCAGTAAAACAGCATAATTTATATATGTATAGAAATCGAAGTTCTACTTTCTGCTCATTCGAAAGTCACCATAAGGATTAAAATTAATGTTAATATGTTTTTTCATCAATGTGTTTGAAATTATGGCACTCTTTTAAAATCACACTCTAATGGATTTACGTTTTTCTGTCAAAAATAGGAACTTGAACCTCTCATTGACAATGGCAAACCGTCGACTATCATCGAAATGAAATTTTTACTATTAGAGCAAAAGTACTTGGAATTTTTGGATGATGGTTGCCCATTGGACGCTTTACATGTGTTGCGCAATGAACTTACACCGCTACAACACAACACTTCACGTGTTCACCAACTTTCCTCATATATGATGTGTTCGAATAATCATGATCTCTACCAACGCGCCAAATGGGAGGGCAAGGGCATATTATCACGTGCTGTGGTTATGGACCGTTTACAGGCATTCTTACCACCAACAGTGATGATGCCACCGCGTCGTTTACGTCACTTACTCCAACAGGCGGTTGAATTACAATCGGAACATTGCGATTTTCATGACATGGCGTTCAAAACGAATTTACAGAATATCTCATTGCTCAGTGATCACACCTGTGACACAGATGGCTTTCCTATGCAAACTATACAAGTGCTCACTGATCATTGTGATGAGGTTTGGTATTGTAAATTTTCCCCAGATGGCCTTAAACTCGCCACAGGCAGCAAAGACTCCAGCGTTATCATTTGGGATGTGGATCCATATAAATTGTCACTAAAGCATCGTCGCATATTGGAGGCGCAATCCAATATAAGCGTTGCTTTTGTTAGCTGGAGTCCAGATTCGAAGTTATTATTAGTGGGCGGACCTGATGATACACCCGAAATAAGCATATGGAATGTAGACGACGGCAAACTAATACTAAAAATGTCGCAATCAGTAGATGACAGTCTATCGTGTGGTGCTTTCAGTCGCGATGGTAATCGCTTCGTTTGTGGTGGTCAAAAAGGACAGTTCTATTTGTGTGATTTAAGTGGATCAATTCTCAATACTTGGGAAGGCGTACGGATTAATAGCGTTGCCTACCGTGCTGATAATAAGACTATAATAGCATCAGATAATCACTATCGTATCAGAGGGTAAGTTTTCTTTGTAATTCTTTATTATAAGATTTTTCTTAAAGTGATATTTAAAAATCTGTATTTATTTAATATGAGTGGGAGCATAAACAACTATTTGTAACAAATGTGTGCGAGTTTAAAAAACAGTAATTAATTTTTAATTGTAAAGGTTCATATAAAGTGTGTATTTACTCCACTTTTATTATATTTTCACCATTTCGTTAATTTTCAGCTACAATTTCGAAGATCCCGGTACAGACTTCGATATTCTCAAAGAACCGCATCCGATAATGACATTTACCGTAAATTCTGCCGATCGCTTGGCCTTACTCAACATTTCTAGCCAAGGACTTCATTTATGGGATTTGGAGGACAAGTGTTTAGTGCGTCGGTTTCAGGGCATTCGTCAAAGCAAATTCGCCATACATTCATGCTTTGGTGGGGTAAATGAAAGTTTCGTGGCGAGTGGTAGCGAAGATAAACTGGTATGTATTTGGCATATAAAGCGTGAGGAGCCATTGGGTAAACTAGCCGGTCATACAAAAACAGTGAATTGTGTTTCCTGGAATCCTATGTTTCCGTCCCTCTTGGCATCAGCTAGTGACGATGCCACCGTACGCATTTGGGGACCGAAATCGCACAGTGCCAATGCAACACCCGAAAGTGATGACTGTTCGTCTTGTTCATCATCATCGTCATGGAATATGACATCGTAATTTAGCACACTTAGGCATATACACACTATAAAAGCGGTAATCAATAAAAAAAGCACACTATTATCGCTATAGCCACTTAGATAAAACAACTAAAATAGCAATACAATAGTAATAACAACACTTTATAAAGAAGGTTAATGGTTAAAACAAAGCAAAAACGAATTGAAAATTAACAGACAAGCAGCAACTATCATTTAAAATAAAATTATTATAAGAAAATAAAATATTTATATGACATTTATTGAAAAACCGAAGGTGCGTGAAGTGCTTCACTGTCAGTAAATTGATGCACTTTTCGAAACTGACTTCAAAAACAATGCTCGGCTATATGTCGCCGCATTTAACGCTTACATTAAACAAGTTGATGAGGAAACGTGAGATAATTAATTTTGCCATTAGTTTTTAAGATAGGCAAAACAGAAACAGTCCGATGTGCCCATTCTTTTCTTTTCAAATATTAACTAATATAAAACCCTAAATGTAAAGGCCACAAATAAAATGCATACAGATATAAAAACATATGTTACATGCATGTAATAGCAAATATAATTATAACAGAAAATTTGCTACAACAAATAAATTACTATGAAAAATATAAGCCTAAAAGCAAAAAGGACTAAAAATTCATTTAAATGAAGGGAAAAATTAACGAATAAATACAAAACTAAGAAAAAAATTAAATATAGCAATTAAACTGGTTTATAATTAATATATGAAATAAGCGTTAATTGTAATTAAACAGAAATTAGTACTGCGTCGGGATAGCAAGGGGATTTGCAGTGGCGTGCATAAATTGAAATAAGTAATAGAACCTATTTAAATAACCTAATTTTTGAAACATTATAGCGTATTATGTTTTGAGTATTATGCTCAATGAATTATTAATATTTTGAAAAACACGACGAGCAAAAAACTAACCGTACAGTAGTAGCACAGTAGCACCCAAAACTGTCTCTTCTCAAAACAGTTGCTTTAAATCTTACGGAACTGTTTAAAATTTAACTGTCATTCGCGTTTGGGTGTCTTTTAATATATTGAGGATTTATAATTTTTTATGTGTATGTGTTTTTTGATTTAATATTTTTTTACACAAGGAAATAGTATACATAATAAGTAGTAAGTAAACATATTTTTAACTTAACAATTTATATGTTTTGTTTAGAGATAATAGCATCTTAGCTCTTAAGCTAGCTTTAATATATTAAATAAGAAACTATAATATTAATGCGCCTTTTTAATTAACTTTAATAATTTCGATATATGGAAACATATATATATATATATTGTTTAACAAATTGGTGAAGTATACCAACAACTTATGTGCGCCACCCTTTTCAACTGTGCTACTTTCCCCTCTTAGTTATTTAAAAATTATATATAAAACTAGAACTGTTCTTAAGCGATTACATGCATATATATGTATAAGTCCATATGTAATAAATATTAACCGAATTAAAAAATATGGGGAAATGCATCACAATATATGCATGAAGGGTCAGCCCCAAATACATATAATTATGAGCAGTGTAGATTAACAACGGGTCAATAATGTAATAAATTAGTGGCAGAGATTTCATGCACACAAGTAAAAAAATTTAATATTATCTGCATAGTGATAAATCAAAATTGACGAACAAAATAATATACAAGCAGTGTATTAAAATGTGAAAATTAATGAACGATGTACATACATATGTACACGAAATACAGACACAAATTTATCTGTTTATGTACACATATATAAAGAACATTTTTAATTACCGTATTTAAGCGAATGATAATAAATTACGTTTATATAAGACATATTTTGTATAGCAATCCTTTCTTTCGCAGTGGGTGGGTAAGAAAATAAATTTGATTGAAAAACCTTGAATAGCGTCAAACTCAAAGGTGGTTAATTTAAATATCCTTCCACATGATTTACGAAAATTCTAACTTCTCTATTACGCAAACAGATGTTTTGCACTTAGAATTGAATACCAAAGACTTACATTGTGGCGCCTATTTTAAAAAATGTAAGGTGTTTAAAAGATGTACAATTGAGAAAATATTGGTAATGTTCAATAACAAATAACTGCCTTTAGCGATACTATTTGAATCAAAACACCAATAGAGAGGGATATATATTACATGCTTACAAAACAGAAATTGCAACATAAACACGTTACAAAGAAAAATAAAAATGTCTGGAAATGGAATATTCTCTGCATTTTTAAGCGGTTGAATCTTTAATATATCAAAAATAAAAGATCTGTATTGGTAAAGGTGTAGCCTAAACCTTTTGAAATATCGGGGATCCCATTTAATTAGTAATTTACATGCGTACATATAATTATTCTTTACATACAATGTACAATCATTTGATTAAAGTTTTGATAAAAATTTAAAAAAGGTACTTATGTATTCATATTTATGTAAATATATCTTTAATGTACTTATGTATGTATATCTAATTTTTTGATAGGAATAATGTGTAGCGTATAATAGCAAAACAAGTATCGATGAGCGTAAATAAATTACAAGATATGTAAAAACTTTAATGCCTGTTCTACTTTTTTGGAACTGCAGTAACACAGCAAATTAATTAAGTATTTTCAATATTTTATTTCTTATTTTATTCAAAAATAAAATTCTAAATTTTCAGATATATGGCGCTTAATATACTCCTTAGCTAAATACACGGGCAGTATAATAAAAAAAGATTGCAGCTTTTGAACATTTCCAACTATAGCATAAATATACACCAAAGCAAATAGATGGTGACCTTTAACAAGTATTTGGTGGACGTTGGCACCCAAATCTGTAGTATTCTCACGCCACACTATCAGCGGAAGTAAGAAAATTTTAGAAAAATTTGCTATTGTTAACGCTTTTAACAAAATTAAAGCAAATTTGCTATAACCAGTGCGTTCAACCAGTCGGAGATTTTGTACACATGTCACAGAAAACAAAATCAAAGTAGTAATGAAATAATCTAAAAAGAAGAAAAAATAAGGTGTTTTAGTATTATATTTTTTTTTGTACGAATAGCAGTTTTATTCAAATAAACGTATGTTTTTTTTTATTCTATTACCAATTATATTTTGTAAGCAGCATATATAAAAACCCTTTTCGCTGATAATTTCATTTTGCAAAGAATCCTGCTTAATGCTTCCTTTTTGTCTCCATAGTGCAAATGACTCCAGAAGCAGGAGCACAAGTGATAATTTCCAGTTCAGCTGATGGTTATAAGTGGAACTTTAGATTAGTTATATTTTATTTACGTCTTCACCGTATTACCTTAAAATCTCGGTTATGTAGCATATGCCTATAAGACTCTTGCGACAATAGCATCGCATCCACCAGAATTATTATTGGATCAAATTCAATATATTTGTCCGCCACTTTGTGACACTTTTCCTAATGTTAGATATAATTACTCAGTAAAATAATAAATCATATTTTGTTACCCATTTTATGTGTGGTACATACGCATTGATTTGTTTTGATTGCTGTGTTACTATACTTTCTATACAATTCAGCTGTAGGATGTCCACAATTTATGCAAACATATTGTTTTTGCTGCTTTGAGTATGCATGTTTTATCTGTGAAGTTTGCTTTCCCATTTTTATCCAATGTTACTTGCCCATTCATTTACTTGTTTTTATATTTTATAACGCCGGAGAAAGTTTTAACTTTGGCAAGAGTTTGTTTTGTATTTTCATCTTATTTCTTCTTCAGATTATATGTAAATAAACCTTATTGACATTTATATATATATTTTACAATTCAAAAGTAAAAAATATATAAAATTTTATCAAAAACTTGATTTAATTAACATGTAACTAATTTTATCTTCGGTAGGAACTGATTAAAAATGAATTTGTGTATATAATTTTTTCCTTTTATTTTTCCTTATTTATAATTTATAATTTCCTTTTAACAGCTGATTCACAACATTGTACATGTTTTTGACAGTTCGATTCTTATATTCGCTTCTCCTGTTATGACGAAATCCATAATGTCGTTTTAATCATTAGCCGATTAAAGTTTTGCATAAAAATGTTGGAGAAAGTAAAACATGTTATATTAATTTTGTCTGGTAAAGGCGGTGTGGGTAAATCTACTGTTAGCACACAATTGGCACTAGCATTACGAGAAAGCGGTTTGAAGGTGCCTAAATATTAAATTAATTTGCAGTATTTCAATGATATTATTTTATAGGTCGGTCTACTGGACATAGATTTATGTGGTCCAAGTGTTCCTTACCTGCTTGGTTTAGAACAAAGCGATGTCTATCAATGTGATGAAGGTTGGGTGCCCATTTACACGGGAGAAGATAAAACTCTGGCTGTCATGTCAATTGGTTTTTTATTAAAGAGTCGCAATGATCCCGTAATTTGGAGGGGTCCTAAGAAAACAATGATGATACGACAGTTTTTAACCGATGTAAAATGGGACGAGTTGGACTACTTGATTATTGATACACCGCCAGGAACTTCAGATGAACACATAACAGTGATGGAATGTATGCGTGATGTAAAATGTGATGGTGCTATTATGGTTACCACCCCACAGGGCGCTGCTTTAGATGATGTACGTAAGGAACTGACCTTTTGTCGAAAAACCGGTGTTAAAGTGCTAGGTATTGTGGAAAACATGAGTGGGTAAGTTGGTAAATAAGAAAAATAATCCAATGTGTTACATTACAATGCGTCATTGTTTTTGTAGATTCGTATGCCCGAAATGCCAGAATTGCACAAATATATTTTCCTCTAATGGGGGCGTTGAGCTAGCTAAGCGAGCTGGTGTACCTCACCTAGGAACGTTACCAATTGATCCACGATTAAATGTATTAGTGGGTACGACACGATCGGTGCTAACGGAATTACCGGATTCAAATACAGCGAAAATATTTAAGTCGATTATCGAGCAGATTACAAACACCAATTCCATACATATCAGTAAAGATTGAGTGTATAAATTTTCAATTCCATATAAGGTTTTATGAATTAAATACAAAGTTTAATAGTAAACGTTATGGATTTTTTAAGTGTGTATATATGCATTTCCTTTTTTTTTTACTATTTCTTCTGTCCTTATTTTGGCCTATGGCCTATCAAAATTTTTTTAAAATTTTATCGAATTTTGATTATCGATAAAATTGTAATTTTCTTATAATTAATTATTTTTTAATGCACCACTGTCGACGAATTTAACGAAAATGACGGAAACTTAATTGACATTAGCTTTCCTATTGCAACTAACTTCATGTACATATGTAAATTTTCACTGCTGCAATAAAAAGTAAAACACCGTATATATGCGCCAAACATTTATATTTTTCATTGGTATTTCGGGAAAAAGTTATACATTTAATTCTAAAGTGCGGTTTGATAATTCAAATACGTGGTTTGTGATATATTTTATAAATATATTCATAAATTTTTGAGAAAAGCGTCCTATAGTTTGTGCGATGAATGGTGCAGTGAAGTACTAATCTTTGACGCCATGTTTAATTTCTTACCATCAGCACTCCTATTAAATGAATAAAGGGGTGAGGCGAGTAGGTCGGGTGGCAAGTAGTGGAACGATTCGAGAAAATCTTGAGCGCTATTTTGCATACTGTGTTGAATGAAGTGAAAAATGTGTATAAATAGAATTCACAAATAAAGTAGTATTAGAAGGTTGAATATAAGTACACATAAATGGAAATGTGGGGTTCTCCAAATAATGGAATGGTTTGAAACTCTAAAAATAAATGTCAATATATTTTATGCAATAAAAACTACGCGAGATTATGCTTCTAAACGATTACAGTAGAAAGAGGATCAAACAAAAACATTTGCAAAAAGAAAAAGGACAACAAATCCAAAAATAACTAGAAATGTATGTGTAGATGTATAAAATCTTGTGGGACAAACTAGCGGACAGGTGTATTTATTAAGTAAGTTCCCAACTGGTAAGCTTGGCATTTCAGTACAACTTGAACATTATAACTATTATTAATAAATTTAACAACATAATGTATGACATACGTATTGACAATTGTAAATACTGTCATCATATTTATCAATATTTTAATAATTTGAAATACACGTTTATCTCATGGGATGTGGTTATAGTGGAAGTGTTAAATTCCCTATGAAATAAACACATGCTCACAATTGATAGTCGCAGCTTAAATTATATAAAAAAAATTTTTCCTCAACAATTACAATTATGGAAGTATATGTATTAAAAATCGAACCTTAACCCTGTATTTTTTAGGATAGGTTGTACCTTATTTTGAAAAGATTGCTTGTAACACAAGTTAAAATTTTCTGATTGTTTACATAAAAGAAAACGTAAAGAAAAAATTCGAAACATAAAATTTCTAGTCTTCTAAATTTGCTTGTATCTTTTACGCAAAGTTCTAAATTAATCAATATGTTTTTCAGACGCCGCATTTATAGCATCATGTGGGATAAGGAGACTTCAAAAACCAAAAAACCTGAGGACACCTCCGTCGAAGGAAATACCGAAAACGCCGCCCCAAAATACTTCAAAAGAAACAATTTATCTGAGAATGTTTCAGCGGGAACAGATACAGTGGTGGTTACAACATTTGTTGTTCATGAAGACGATGATCGCGCCGACAATAGAAGAAACGTAACTGATCGCCCAAAGCCGTTGAGTACAGAACAAAACGATATCAACCAATTGCTATCTATTGTACAATTATGTGATGGGCCATCGACAAGCTCCTTTTCACAGAAAAATGAATTAACAAACAAAGTACCATTATCGACAAAACTGTCAGATTTGAAATCTGTATTGCCAACATCAGTAGCATCACATCAGACATCGAATGCAGCAAATGAACCATCTAACGCGGAGGAATTAACTGTATCTGTTTATAATGATGAATTGCCATATAAAAATACAAATGAAAATATTAAATCCCAATCCTCTGTGCAATTTAATAAACCAGTACTTTCAGTCAAATATATCAGTCCAATATCAAGAAAATCGGCTCAGAAGGAGAAATTACCGGAAGAGCGAAGCAAAAATATCAAAAATATTCAAAGTGATAATGTGGCTGGTCCACAAATGCAGAGTTTGTGTGACAAACCACTTACCTTGTCAGAGGAAAATTTGGACACCACAACGAGAGAATATTCACCAGCCGGTTCCGTTGAAGATCTTACATCAGTGTCGGAAATCCGTGTGTGTTCGCCTACCCCGTCAAGCATTACTAGTGCTTCGACACTCCGAGTCGGAAGAGGTTCGAGTGGACGGCGGACGGAATGCTTACGACATATGAGACGACCACCCAAAGAACCTGAAGAATACCTAGATGCATTGTTTCCGCATATACGGAAAGCTCATAAACAAATTCGTCAAGCTTTATTGCATGCACCCGTTACGGATGTCAAAGATAATGCATTGCTAAAGAAAAAAATGTTGGAGCTAATTCAAATCTATACTAGGTAACATATTGTTGTAGATTCCTTGAAGATGTTAATAAACACATACTGTATCATTTGTTTTCAGTGGTTGTAAAGATGAATTTGAAAGAGTGGGACCCTCACTTGTACTCTGTCGTAGACTGAAGAGAAATATAATACGACTTCTAGATTTGTTCCATGAAATTTGCACATATATTCGTGAGGTAAATTACCTACTAATATTAAGCATCGCACTTAAATAACTTACTTTTTTCCTGGAATTTGTAGGATCATGTTTATTTGTATCACATTAGCCAACTAATCGCAGTATATACCTCCCTTGAAATAAGGTTGTCCTTTAATTTGACAAGACTTCAGAAATGTGCGTTAATTCATCGCATATCTCACATTATACATAAACATTTAATGATAAAAAATGAGGTAAGCTCTTTGATACTAATCAAGTCATATCTCGGCAGACGTATGTTATATTTATTAAAAAAAATTTTTTTGAATTCCAGTCTTTAGCCAAAGAAAATATACTCCGCATGTTCCTTCACATGCCCGATACGTATTCCGCACGTTTTATAATGGAACCGCTTTTCAAGTAAAACTTGTACATTATTAATTGCGAAACTATTGAAATTTCTTATTTACATTTTAGCACCTTTTTGCAAGAAATCCCTACCAGCAGCAACACATGGTGTCAAAAAGAATTGACAGATAAGGTATTTGTGCAATACATTATAATATTGTATATATGGAAAGAGATGCTACGAGATCCACTTGAACAAGTTGAACTAATCAACCAAGCCCAGCATTTTATGTGTCCAACCAAGATGCTACACGCAAATCCAATGTATGCAAATCATTTACCAACGATTCACACACGAAAGCATGCAGTTAAAGATATCTTAAATAGTCTAAAATTTTTTCACGATTTGAGAAATGTAAGATCTACATCTCCTTATAATCTGTTTGTACGCTTAATGGCATTTTATTTCTACACTAGGCGGCAATTTGTGATGATACATTGCATGACGGAGACGATGATATTGAAGTTGTTATAGTAAGTATAATATATAAAAAAATTCCCATATACTGCAAATAGCTTGACATTTATTTTGTCTATGATGTTTAAGTAAAAGGTCTGAGGCTAAAGTTGAACATCAAACCAAAACAATGGTGAGCAGTTAGTCGCCATCATTGCTACTTCGCTTTGGTTGTTTGCTTAAGTAAATGACTAAAACGTTAACTGATTAGTTGAATACACAGATAATTTAATTGAAAAATATACATATTTATAAATATATGTATTTAAATTTTTAGGATGAAGTTATTAACACACCATTTTGGGATTTTGGTGCTGCCTACACAGGAGAATTAAAAAAGCAAAGGAACTTAAACCGTAGAATACTAACAACAGACCCAATTGAATGTGTAGATCTCACACAGGAAGATGATCAGCAGTCAATATTTGATTTGGCAGACAAACCTTTAGAATGGCTTATCAAACTGAAAGAGAATGCAGCAGAGAAAGTACAAGTTGATGAGTCGGAAAAGGTTATTTGTTTAGACTCTGATTCGGATGGAGAATTGTTCTCTGGTAGTATACTAGATCCATCAGAATCATATCAAGATTGTGATGCTGTCGATACCGATTACACAAGTCTCGACGGTAGTACTACAGATGATAAAGATCTATCTGATGATGAGGTGATGTCAGGAAATGGAATTACTCCCAGTGGTCTTAGAACTTATCTCGCTCCCAGATCTAAAAATCAGATAAACGTTATAAATGACAAGCCCTCAACAACATGCCCTCCTTCAGTATCAGACATTTATGAAAGAACAAGAGATTGTGATGGTGAAGGTGACAACGCAACAGTCGGTACGAAAAAGTCGACAGTTGCTAGTGTCACCAGTGCGGAACCCACATTACCACTCATTGTTAACTCTTTTACTGTTAGGGGTAAGCAAAATATACATTTGTTGAACTCACCTAGGTTTAGCCTAGACATTGGACCAGAACGCTTAGGGAATGAAGATATAGAATTTCACGATACATGTGATGAAGAACGTGAAATAAGCTTAAACTATAAGGCAACGAAAAATCATTTTAAACGTGCTGATAGTGCTGTTGTTAATGACCATGCAGCTGGCGCCAGTGCTGGTGACTGTTATCAAAAAGAACTTAATATCGATGTTGAGGAAGAAGATGATGAATACCATTCATTGCCATCAACAGCATCGTCATCAACAACAACACTAGGTAAAGTTATATATTCTCAGGCACTACTGAGGCCTAGTCAACAATTTTTAGCTGAGTATGTTGAACGTGAAGGCAATTATAATCGTACAGATTGTCAAGAGAAAACTTTTGTAGATAATGAACGAATTAAGGAAGACAACAAAAAACAAATGGTAAGTGTAAGAACATAAATCTGTAAGATCTATATATGTATAACTAAGGTTTTTGCTTTTAGCTCATAATTGGCGATGAGAAACCAATGAAAAAACAAGTGAAATTCAACGACAATCCCATCGGACCGACTCGCCGTCCTCATACCAAATTGCCGATAAAACCAGCTATACATCTTAGTAAAATCCAACCCAGCAATCAACAACCTATTTTCACCAATTCACCACAACCTCGCTTCTCATCACCATCATCTTCAACCTCTTCAACAACGGAATCACTTAAGCAAATGGCGCAAAAAGGTAGGAATTTCGTTAACATAATTAAGACACATAAATCTAAAAAAATAGCTAAAAGTTCATCCGCAATAATAATTGATTCCGATGATGATGATATTATCGATATTAATACTGTTGCAAATAAAAAAACGAATTTAGTTTCTACTCAACCAATTCAAAGTAAAAACACCTATAAAGGAGGTATAACAAATGAACATTTATCAATTTGTAATAACATTTGCAAAAATAGAATGTGCAAAATGCAAGCGTGTGATGTTTCAAATAGCACTACAATGATACTTGGACCAAAAGATATTTCATCAACCAATAATATACGTAATAAAAGTGTTGATATTATGCACATATCTGATGATCAGGGACGTGATAATACTGTTAGTATTGTATGTAATAATGTAGGAGTTTTAGAGGTGGAAAAACAAATCGAAAGGGAAGAGCAGAATTCGAATGTTTCAACAACTACAGGGCCTAATGTAGATTCTAATACTGAAGTAGAAAATAGGCGAGGTTTAGTTATTAAAAATTGTAGCCAAAAACAAACAAATGCTAATGTAGAGAGTACACGTGAGGAGGAAGATTATAGCACACATTCCTTGGAGGTAATAATAGGTAGTGATATTTGTACTAGTACGAGTTCAGAGGCATTTGTACAGAATACTGACTGTAGTGTACATAATTTTGAACAATTTAGTTCGACCACTGAATCAGTGAAAGTTGTTGAAAGTGTGCTGTTGATGGCTAATAGCATTGGTGACAAAGATTTGATCACAGGCGAAACAATTGCTGATAAGCGAATGGATGTTGATACAGAATTGAATAAATCTGTAATACATGTAAATGATATTACCAACGACAATATTTCAAAAAAGATAATATGTGAGGACAAAAGTGATTTAGATGACAATGTATTACCACAATGTCTTGATAGTCAATGCACTAACAAAAATGCGGATAAAAGTGTGCACAGACCAGAGGATTCTAAAAGCAAGGAATTAAATAAAGATGAAACAAATCTTTCTGAAAAATTGCAAAGCAAGATTGTACTCGTTCCATGTAAAGAAATTTCGGACTCAGTTAACGAAAATTTTTTGGAAAACAATTGCGATGGTGCGGGAAAGAATATAAGCAGTTTAGAAAAAATTAATGAAGAAAAGAATAGCACTCATTCTGTGACTCCAGAAACATTTACTGAAATCAAAGAAAGTTGTAATAATCAATCAAAAGAGAAAGAGCCTGGTGACACGTCAGATATCTCTGAACCAAGTTTAGATAAGAGTTTGCAAGAAACTGAATTTTCTAGCCAAGTAGCATCAAATAAATTAGCACTGCAAATGACTGAAATCAGTGAAAATGTTGCTCAAACTACACATATAATCAAAAATTTTGTTGCGAGGTCAGACGTTATCCCAACTTCGAATGTTACAGCTAAAGAGTGTCACGTACTTACTGAAGAACAAGAGATTGAAGAGCTATTTCTAAATAATAACAGCGATAATTCTTCAGATCTAAATATAATTATAACAGATAATACTATTACGTTAAGTCAACAATGTGGAAATGAAATGATTGAAAAAATCGCCACAAGTATTGAAGAACTTGATGAGCAAGAAAGGGCCACTCATACAGTGGGAGAAAACGCTGTTAAAATGGATGTGGATGCTGGCGGGGAGGCAAATGAAATGTCGGAGATAAATGCTGATACAACCAATATAAATATAGACAAACCAACAAGTCGAGAGATAACATCTACACCGCAAAAGTCCACTGCATATTTAAATGAAAATAAATTTGAATTCAAAGTAACTAATACTGAAACTGAACAGAATATCAACTTCAATATTGATTTAGAAAATATAAGTAAGGACAAGGTAGGTAAAGAAAAAACGACTAGCAATCAAATAGAACCTAGTGAATACTTAGAAACCGATCCTTATAATTCTGATGCGAAAATATCTACGGATCAAACTGAGCCAAAGGAAGTTCCTCTGGAAATATTTAAACCCACAATTGCAACCAACGATGGTCTCGCCTGCTTAGTAGCAGCTGTTAAATCGGTTGAAGCCCTGACTTTCACAACACAAATATCTAAATATATAGTGCCTATTGAAAGAGGTCGCAACGAAACAGAAACACGTGACGAAATCAAAACATCAGGTGATGTCGAAAATTTATTAACATCTGAACTGAAATTAAAAGTATCATCAGATACTCTAGTGACACAAAAAACAAATGAGAATGTAACTGAAAAATCTATTAATCTACTCAAAAATAGTATAGGAAAAATTGATACCTGTATACTGGTAAAATCAAAAGCAACTGAGTCAAATAACATTTATTTTAGTGGTGATAAAAGCCCCAAAACTAATTTGGAGCGGCTTGCCGAAGCTGCAGCTCAGAAATATGGCGAGCATGCGGCTGATCGTGAAGCTGAGAATGTTGAAAACAAATCGAGGGAAATGTCCAAACCTCAGACGGATATTATTGATGGAACTGATAGTGCCAATGCTGAATTGTATCGTGATATAAATAAAATATCTGAAGGCGAGACATCACCTATTGAATCTTCGAATGTAGAATTAAATAGTGTCAAATTACCAGCAGATGAACTGCAGATAACTTGCCGTGAACAACTCAAATCAACTGCTGTTATTATTGAAAACATTCAGATCTCGCAACCCACCGATTACGATAAGCATATATTTAATTTGAGCGACAATGTCCAAAGTATTCAGGATTCGGCCTGTTACTTTAAACAAGAAGATATCTTCAAAAGTTCAGCAGGAACACAAGAATCCGGAAATTTCGACAACAATTCTAAATTAGAAAAAACTAATTGCTCTGTGGAATGTGCACCGCTCAAAACTAGTTCGACGTTCTATTCGCATTTTGAAAGTTTTATAAGTACACTAAAAGGAAAGCAAGGAACCAAATGTGAAGTAAAAGAGCAGCGTAGATCGCCACGAACTCAAAAATCTTATACTGCAAGTAAGATTTCATCAACTAGCGAAAACGGAAAATCGGTCGCCTCTAACACTAAAGTTAGCCCATATACCCGTCATAATACAGTAAAAAAATTATTATCCAAAAACGATACAGATTTAGTAATATCGAACAAAGTCAGTACAAAATCACTGACACAACATAGCCCATCACTCTCTGGGCCTTCGGATAGTGAGCTTTCCAACGTTGGCGTGGGTGAGGTTGAATTAAGGAAAATATATGGTTTGCGAAAGCGTGAGCAATGGAAAGTGGTAAAAAATACAAGTCTACGGGCTTCACCATCCGCAAACAATGCTGAGTGCATGGATACTAAAAAGAATGTTAACAATACGCTTAGCAAGCGCTGTATAAAAATACGCTTAGCCAGAGCAAAAGTACCACCAATGGCTGAGAAAAAGGAACAACCAATAAGTTCAGAACAAACCGAGGTAAACATAGAATCTGAGTTCGGTGATGTGTCACATCGCCCAATAACAAGAAGACTTGCAGCTGCACTCAATTCAAGTCTACAAATGGTAACAGAGAATGCAGTTATAGAACCAATTAAACCGTTTGCTCATGGAAGAAAATCTAAATCTAAAATGTATGCAACATTAGCAGAGAATACACCAATGAAACGTAGAAAATGTGAAAATGTAGCAAAGATTTTGCGACAAAACGAAAAAGAACCGCCCGATGATTCCACAATATTACCAAATAGACATATTGGCAATATTGAAACGATTTCAGATGATTGCACCACTTTTCCTGAACAATGTTCGGCAAAGCGTATGAAGCTCGAAATACGAAAGAATGTAATGAAAAAGAATGAAAGTGAAACTGTGACAACAATGCAAAATACAGAAAGCGGAACATTTGCATTTGAGACAGTTTTCGTAAAACCAAACCGAGCCATCAAAAATTTAAAACCTGCAAAATTGAGTTCAACCGAAGCAATTACGCTTCAGCAGCAACCTGTTGCAGAATCGGAAACACTGATAACTATAAATAATGAATATCCTATACATAATGAAGATGTACTGCATGAAAATTCAACAGTTGAAGCTGCAATACAAAAGGCAAAAATAGAGGGTGATAAAATCCAAGAGAAAACCAAAACCAAAGTTTTAAGTACTAAATGTACCTCAGAAAACAGTATTGAAGGTAAAAGGGTACAGCTAACGGAAGAACAAGCATTAGCAAACTTCGGCAAACTGTCGGTACCGCTTTCTGTTGTTAAACTGTCAGTGGAAGATCCAACATGGTGCAAGGATCAAGGCTCTGATGAATTTTTCGATAATAGGACGAAACCGGATAATGAAAAAAGTGAAGGGGTTTTAAACCAAAAATCATGTTTAACGCAAAATAAAGCGGAAGTAGCTGAATCGGAGAAATCTATAAACAAAAGTTGTATTGAAACAAGTGTTTATATTAGGGAATCAGTTTTCAAAACTCAGGATGACATAACAACTCACAGTAAAAGCTCTTACACAAGTGAGGACTTGGATGCAAATGTATTGGGTTTAGATGAAAATGTAAAGAAATGTTGTATTAAAACAATTGATTCAGAGAAGCCAAAAGTAGAAAGAAGAAAAGGGGCAAGCCTATCGGTTTTAGAGGAAGTTATATATAAAGATAATACTGAAAAAGAGGTTTTTATTAGGGACTCAGTTTCCAACACACAAGAGAATGTAAAACACTTCAATAAAAGTTCTTCAACATGCGATTCAAAAGAAACAAGTGCATTGGTTTTAGATAAAACTTTAACAACAGAAGCAAGTACAAGAAATTTAAAGGAAGACATAAACAGAAATTGCACTGAAACAGGGATTGATATTGGAGAATCAGTTTTGAAAACTCAGGATGGGTTAACACTCCTCCATGAAAGTTCTTCCACAGGCGATTCCGAGGAGGCAAGTGTATTGAATTTAAATGAAGGTACAAAGAGCAATTGTATTACAACAAGCGATTCGGTGAAATCTATAAAAGCAGAAAGAAGAGCGGAAACAAGCACACCGATTTTAGAAGAAATTATGAATAAACAAAATACTGAAAGAAATACTTTTATTGAGCAGTCAGTTTACTCACGTCAGGGAGGTGTAACACATCTGGATGAAAGTTCTTCAAAAGGTGATTCAAAGGAAACAAGTGCATTGCTTTTACATGAAGAAATGAAAAAACAATTTTTGAAAACTAGGGATTCAATGAAAAGTTTAACAACAGAAACAAGTATGAGGGTTTTAGATGAAAATATAAGCAAGAGTTGTACAGAAACACGAAACGAATTAGAAACGAAGCAACCTTCAACAAAACAGATTCTATTAACTAACGACCTCGAGTCCACACCCATTAGCTTCCATGAGGACTCGGATATACTACCAGAAAATAATGAAGCGCTGCCACTAGTAGATATATCTAACTTCACGAGCTTAACGCTGGATACTAAAAGCGTTGGGAATTTTCGAGATGTTTCCGAATTTCTGAATGAGGAACCCAATATTAATTTGAACACTTCACATATACCAGTTACCGATAAAAGCGAATATCTAAATGAAACAGATGCTATAAATACTTTGAAGACCAATATGGAAGCTGATAAATTATTAGAAGAATATAATCATTCGGCCCGAATAATTGCGAATGCTAATTTAAAAATACCACCAGCAATACACACGCCAACCGAAGGATGCACGCCTGCCTGCAGTAGTGTTACATTTAGTTTCACTGCCAGCGATAGTTCGAGCTCATTCACGAACAGTTGTTCTTGTAGTACTACATCAACGGTAAATTCAGTAACAGACTTGTGTAAAAACGAACTGACAAGCTTCAAAGTAGTACAATCACAGACACAGGTGGTCGAACTACTCTCTAGTACAAGTACAAGCTTTCAGGACTTGCCTCTATTAGATTTAGAACATGATGTTATTATGAGCAATGACGATTTGCTCTCTGAATTAATACCGACTAGTATGATGGATACAATGGCGGCCACTAGTTTGGAGCATAATTATGCAATAAAGCCTTTAGAAACGGCTATAAGAAATGAGTATGATATACAAAGCGAAGCTAATGAGAATACTGAAGAACTCCTTAATCCAAATAATGAAACACCATTGCAAGTGCCAAGTTTGAAAGTCTCGATACCTATCGCCTACATAAAAAGATTTGAGGAGATAACGGATAATCGTTCTAAAAATTGGTATTTATCTGAGAAACCTTCAACGTCTAAAGCGGCTTTGGCGGCGTTAGCCAGAAGAAATGCTCAGTTTAAAACTGATACTGTGCATATTTTTAATACGACCAGTGTTTCAACGAATAGACAAATTCCAGAACCGACATTTTCTGAAAGTGTAGAAAACAAGCAAGATGTTGCCTCGACAGACAATTCAGGAAGTCATCAGTTGCTTGCTGCTGATAGCTATAGCCCATCACCTAGTTTGCCACTAAAGAAGAGAAGAAATATCTCTGGTGTTTTGGAAGAGGACTTCAGTAATGTTACAGTAATTATGTCAGATGATAGTGATCTTGTGACGATGATATCGCAGAACAGCAATTCGATTGAGTCAATTAAATTATCAGATATGACAACTGAAACTGATGGAAAAGGCCAAATCGAATTTAACAACACGAAGAAAGTGGAAACAGAAATTGCACGACAAACGACTGCAGATAACAATGATACATCTAAAAGCACAAATGAAGTAATGCCAAGTAGAAAAACGGATTTTGAGGACAATGCAACAATGGAAACAACAATTCATCAACAAATAATTAAGGAAAACGAACAAAGTAACGCAAATGAAAGTGAAGTATATATTCATACGAATGAAATATCACATACGACAAATGAAAAGACCTTTAATAACCGAAATGATCTTGAGAACAGCAACAACTCTGAAACTATAGCAGCTGAACAACAAATAACTAAGGAACTACCAAAGAGTCAACATAAAACAAACGACAAAATAATGCACACCAGAGAAGATATTGATTCAGATATTGAAAAGAAGCCTATGTCGAGTAGCGAACACAACACGGGAGTAAAGGATGAAGATGTATTCAGAGATAAGGATTTATTAAGAGATCCACAAAAAGAAGTCATGATTCATCTGGGAACCAATCTAAATGCATTTAATGAGACAACATTACAAGTAAAACAACAGGATTTAAATTCGAATGGAATATCCTCAATAGCTCAAAATATGACAGATGAGAGAGTATTAGGAGAAGAGCAAAATGTGCCGGCTATAAATATTGCATCACCAAACGCTCAAAATATAACAGATGAGAAAGCAATACAGGAAGAGCAAAATGATCGGGCTATAAATAATACATCACCAGAAGCTCAAAATGTAACAGATGAGACGGTACTGTTGGGAGATCAACAAGATATGGTTCCATATAAGACTGAAACTGATGGAGCTGTAACAAACATACAATTTCAAGAGACTGTAGAGCGAAATGAGACTGAAAAAGTCGCAAATGAACATCAAATTAGGGATCGCATTATAGCTACTTCCCAAGAGCAGCTGGATGGCATTGAATTGACACCTGTTCAGCGTGTTCTAGTGCCTGATCATCAAGGCCTTACACTGAAAGACGATTGTCATACGGAACACACCAGGGATGGTTCTAGAAGCATTGCCGTTTTGGAAATTCAGGAAAAAGATATTCAGGACTTAATGAATATTCAACAAATTCATCGTAATGATAATACATTGGGAAATTTTAATGATCATGCAAATGAAGTTATATTATCCAGTTATGAAGATCAATTCCTTGTTACTGTTTGTTTGAACGATTCTGAAACTGTTAGTGGTTTTGAGGCAACTAATAACATATTTTCATCGAAGGAATATGCAGAAAACGATTTCGATATAGGTAATGATGTTATAATCAGTACGCAGGAAATTAAAGAAGAATCCATGGAATTCATAAGTAATTTTAATTCACCGAAAAATAGTCCAATAAATTTAATTAAGCCACTACCTGTATCCGCCAACACGTACGATTTAAATACACCTTTGTTAAATCAAAATGAATTTGTGGAATTTACAAGCGATTCTCCTCATGCTTTAGCTCCAACAAACTCAACCAATTTTACATTATTTGGAACAACAATACCAAATAGTGAGATTGTGAATACAGATTTGAACGTTAATAATATACCGCCATTTACAAATTGTGAACTTAACATGGACCAAGAAGACCCAAGTGATAGAAAAAGCATTATAGATCTGGCGCAAATGGCCGAACTTAATTTTGGGGATCCTGAAACCATACAGGCAACCCAATTACCTAGAGTGGGCGATCAAATGGATCAACTAGAATACAACAACTTTGCGGAGTCACAAATACACACAGCATCAACAGAGAAACGCAATACAGACGCATTCGTAGGCGCAACTTCCCCACTAAAAGTAAGCTCAAATACTGCTGTAACCAAACCAACGCAAACTATTGAAATGGTTCGTGAGACTCAGGCCACGGCGACATCAACAATCAAAATATGTTCCACCAACAAATCTAAACAATCCTTGGAAAGTAATGAAATAATAGCAATGCCCGCTTTTTTGGCACAATCACAGAATCTGGCAAAGCCATCAACTTTATCGCCAATTTTACCGTTGATTAAACCAACTACAACTACTATTAGCGCTGTTTATGACAAGTCAAATGCAGTATTTAGTTTTCCAGACATTGAACCTGCGTGCCCAACTTTATCACAAAATTCTGTTACTACTGACGCTTTTCCAACAACAGCAGCGGGTTTAGCTGATAATTGTGCAACAACATCGCCTACAAATGATGAAGACAAATCACTATCAACATTCCCAAGTCAAAGCTCAATGTCACAAACGCAAACACAAACAACACGCAGTAACACATCACGTGGGCGTGCACCTACTCGTGTGCAAATTGTAACGCCGCAACGTAAGAATCGTGAAATTTCGGCAAAAACAAGCGGAGAAGAGAAGCCGAACATTATCTTTACGAATACAACAACATCCTTTTGCAGCTCGGTGGAATTTGATATGAATGAAGTTGCGGCTACAATACCAGTTTCCTATCCCACTACACCAGCACATTACGCCAATCTCTTCCAATTTGAAAAGTATATACAAAAATTAATGACCCTTATCGATGTACCAGGCATCATAGACTCAGCAAGAAATTTATTTGTTGATAAACAAGCCTTGGCTGAAGCGCACGCTGCCTTACTCGCACAAGCCACACAGTTCGATGATGAGGGCAATGCAATTTCGGAACCACTCTTACTGAAATACCACAAAGATGGCACTATATCGATACTAAATGACAATGACGAATGCATTATATTAACGGCGAATATGTCGAAAATGGTGCAACGTCTATCTTTGGCCTTAAGCATTTTGCAGGAGCAACAGTCACCAGTATTGGGTATACGTGCGCGTATCCATGCCTTGCTGAAACAATTAACACAAACATCAACAACAAAAACCACACATGTTGCGCCAAATATTATCAATTCATCTGTTATACCAACAGCAGTGGTGAATCCCACTAATTTGCTGGATAGTAGTCGCGACATCGACATTAATGCATCAAATATCATGGAATACTGTAGTGATATTGGTGAAGAAGTCAGCCAACAAACTCAACCACCACATCAAGTTATCAATACAAATTTCCAAAATTTACAATTGTATGCCGCCAATTGGCAGAATATAGAAGATAGCGGCTTAATAACAAGTCTGCAAAATTCTGAATTACAAATCGTAAATAAGGAACAGCTAATCGATATAGATACGCTGCCATTTCCAACGGTTGAAGGTGCAACTAATTATGAGCATGCGGTCACCTACAATTTTGACGATCACGCCACTATGCTCTCCACGAATGAAAATACAAATGCACAACGCTTTGAAAACGCCTTTCACGCAACTTTAGAGCGATCAGGCGGACGAAATTGTTCTGAGGGAGAGCAAAATAGTCATGTAAACTGGCTACATGAAAGACCACCTAGCAAAGTAAGTCCAGAAGCATCGCACCCACTGAGTTGTACAGATGTTATATATGATCAAAATGTTACCCATAGGCATGAAAATGTTACAACTGGACACATAGACGTCAATAATGACCATTTACATACAGTAATGATTAACAATAGGGATGACACTCTGATTGATAGTTATTCTATGGCGAGTAATAAAGAACATGCTATCGCTCCGGTTGGTAGTAATCTCGCAGCAACTGTGTCGAAAAAGGGAGAAAAATCTAAAAAGACTGTATATCGGACGAGCGATAATTATCAGCTCGAGCATACACAACGACATGAAAAGCCCCCTGCTCATTGTAGTACAAAAAAGTTGACAACTAAACGAGTAGAAAAAGTGCCGAAAGCTCAAAGTAGTATGCTACCAACAAGTGTAGCAGTCACACCACAGCAGCATACACAAAACACTTCTAATAGCAAAATACGTAGCATGCAACATAGTAATACCCCAGTACATAGACACACATCTACCATTCACTATCGTCACAATCCACAGTCAATGACGGCGAATGTAGAATATAAACCAAGCGCCACATTGCATTACAGACAGACAACGCCGCGCCAACAACAACAACCACAGCCGCAACGCATTTCTAGTCTGCAAGTACCTACACACTTCGTTGCAAATAATGCAAATCACGCACAGCAACCATTACCTCACCTAGATATTGATAGTGTTAGTAATTTACCATTATTCACACAACAATACCCACAAAATTCAGCGCTGTCCGGTGGTGTTGGTCTATTGCATAACAATAATATTAGATATTTATTAACGCCGTCACATACACGTACACGTTTCACATCTACAAGTACAACACTGTCGAATAGTGACATCACTTCACAAAATGTGATGGCAGAATCCCAAGAAAAACTTGGACAATATCCTTATCAGCTACAAGCCTTGCAAACGCAATCGATTATTAGCGATAACATGAAACTAAATGAACTTGAGCTGCAATCTCTAATAAAAAATGCAACGCATCCCGAAGTTATTGCCAGTAGAGGGACTATAGCTGATACTACCGCCACTGCAACTACTACCAACGTATTGCGAAGTTTTCGTAATCCTGTACGTGCAACAAATGCATTGCCGAAAACTGATGCAACTCCCACTTTCATGCTTAACAGTGATACGCAAATATCTGGCGAGGAGTCGCTACTAACAATACAACAACAACAACAACAACAACAACAACAACAACAACAACAATACACACAGCAGCAACCAGTACAATTTCTACAACCCGTAAGTGCGATAATAATCGGTAATATACAACAAAAGCAAGAAGCAGAAATAGACCGTTTGCGACAGGAGCTTGCAAAACAAGAAACACAGCTCCAAACCACATTGCAATTGCCATTAGTGCAACAACAGTCACCAGGTCAATTAAAAGTGGATCGAAGCCAAAGAATGTATACCACAATAACACCAATTTCACCCTCGCAAGCTAAACACCAGCACAGCGATGAGCGAGAACATGCACAAACCCAAGCAATAACACCACAACGTCAGCACACACAAACTCTGAGCACAATTGTAAAGCCATCACACACCAATGCCCCAACACCGCCAAGCATACCAGCCAATAACTTACTCAATCGTAAACGTGGACGTCCGCGAAAGTATAATTTCGGCGATGACAATCTTTTAGCTACTTCCGATCTGCTGCAGAAGCATACCACTTGTGATGCAGCTCAAAAATATGCCAAATTAAGCGATAGTCTGAAAATACGACCAAATGCAGCAGAAACCCCAATTGCGAGCGGCCGCAATAAACTTTCGGTGCACAAACCAACCAATGCGAAAATGCGACAAATATTGCCAACAGCTCACTACACGCTAACTAATCAATCGCATGAATCAGCATTGACACAACGAACACCAATTCTACCACCACCACCACCACTTACAAAGTCATCGTCCAGCTGCACGCCACAAGAACTAAGACCCTCATTTACTAGCTCTGCGAATGCATTTCATTTGATCGAACATATGGTTAATGCCGTTGAATCTGGTAGTTGTCAAAATGGCAAGGCAGCTGCAAAAGTTTGCCAGCAACAACAACAACAACAAGAGTCACTACACCATATGCATCCCATGCAAACAACGAGGGACAGTCAGTTAGATCAGGCCAATGTATGATATACATGTTTCCACGAAGAGTTATTCAATAATACTTTTCGTTTTGTCGATATTTAATAAGCTCGATTAGTCTTTTTGTGATCGAGCGATTTTCGTCCCTCGGTACATTGTTTTCACCATAGCACATCTAGGTCAGCTTATATTTTTTTATTTCGAAAAATCTACAATATGAAATCTTATATTTGTGCTCTTTATGAAAATTTATATATTATATATCTATATTATAATAAAAAAAAATAAGTTAAAACCTCTAGAAATTTCAGTGCCTAATCTGAAAAAGTACTTTGATATTTATTTTTATTTGTTGCTTAAAAAGCATGCGCATTAATCGTTCAGTGCATTGTAAGCTTTTAAAAGATTACAGATGCTTTATAAATAACTTTTTTACCTAAATATTATTATTTCCGGTTGCAAGTGTATTTTTCCTTATTTTCCCAGTTCAATAATGGCTACAAGCCCCTACTTACACGAAATATAATATAATAGAAATTGATCCTTGAAGCTCAAATAGTCTTTTGTGGCAACTAATTTTATTTAATATAGTTTTGTTTAAATAAAGTTGTGCTTTATTTACGTAAATTATTTAGATCTATGATTCTATAAAAGTATATAAGCGATTTAAACGTATTAATTTATACATAATATCTTAATATAATTATATATATTATAATAAGTACTTTCAATTTAATGTTTTTAATGTTTATATAAAATAGGAATCCTCAACAAATTTCAATATAATTTTATATGCACGGTCACATTTTATTGTATTTACTAATATTTATATTAATTTGTATAATGTATAATAATATAATTATATAATAATATATAATTAATATAATGTATAATTAATGTATTTACTAATATACTAAAATATTATATGATATACGAAGAATTCCTTGAAGAAAACAGAACAAGAATTTATAATTTGTAGGAATAATATATTGTAATCTTTTTTATTTTTCTACTTTCCGAGCCAAATTCCGATGAATTTACCATTGGTTTCTAATGGGTTTCTTAACTCAGAAATAAATAAACAATAATGGAAACAATTTACCAACGTTTCTCAGCCCAGTGTATCCTTTATTCAACAAGAACGAGTTTCCTTAATGCTAAGATATTTAAAAAAGTATTTATTTATGAAATTTCAAATTAAAAAACTATGTTTTAAAAGCCTGAGAGTTAATCCACGCATAGTCTTGGATAACGCAAAAATGTACTAACTCAGTGATTAGAACAAAAGTAAATGATTAATAAACCAAATTTTCAATCCAGTACAACTAAAATTAGTTTAGTTAGAATATCTATGTATTACTTTGAAAACAAAACAAGAAAATATTACGCTCCTTATGTACTCATCGTTTTAATGTGACTAAAATTAATTTTATAAATATTCCTTCTATCTATGTATGCAAGTTTCATACTCGTTCATAAGAATGTTCGTACAACTGTATTTAGATCAAATATATTACTATAAATTATATATTTTACTTTAAGTAGAGTAAGAAAACAATAATATGCACTGACAACTTTTTGTGAGATAAGTATTTTTAATTTTAAAGAATATTTATATTGACTTGTAAAATCTTACTCTAAAACTGTAAAGTTATTTCTTCATTAACTTTTCCTCTATTCGTTAACTCCACACCCTTGTTAGATACACACGTGAAATAAGCTAATTAGCACGAATTTCCAAATGAAATCCCACGGTATTTTACACGGGTTTCGGGAGTTTTATAAAGTAAAAAGTTCAATTAATACACAAAATTATATTAAACGTAAATGTGGTTATAACTAACAATTTATGTCAATTTAACCGGTAAGGAGTTGGATTTTAGATTTTTCGAACAGCCGATAGGTTAATTGTAATGATTGATATTTGAATCGCTGGCAAGTGAAGTGAAGTGGATTGGGTTGTAGTACGAACGAGCATCGTATAACTCGCGTGTAAAGAGTGGAATTTTAAGTTTGAAATGATATATATTTTAAAGTAAACATTACGAAAGGGTTTGAAATGATATTTACTTCATTTATACATTCCTAATGGCTAATTA
Organism: Bactrocera minax; assembly: GCA_021498325.1. Taxonomy (NCBI): domain Eukaryota; kingdom Metazoa; phylum Arthropoda; class Insecta; order Diptera; family Tephritidae; genus Bactrocera; species Bactrocera minax. Next base: position 85,731 of record JAKEEE010000169.1, on the reverse strand, counting down.
AAAGTTGAAAAATATTTGCGCACGATTTCTTCAATCAACACCTAGATTACATCACAACCGCTTATAAAATTATTGCCGACTACAATCAACTTACCTGTGAATGTGAATTGGATAAATCATAAATCACCCATACCTAAACTACAATCAACACCATAAACTCTAATCAACAATCAATATTCAACAAGAAAATATATGGGGAATACTAGAATAACGTTTAAACTTTGAATATTTAATTTCTTAAACGGTTAAAGTACCATTACCAGTTTGGCCAAGCTTCATTTACAATGCATTAGGAAAATTACACAATTATGCAATATGATTTTGCACTATTTTGTATACCTTTTTTAAAAGAATTGGATATCATTTTATATTTCCTTACATACACACATATGTATAACGAAAAGAATTTTGTTTTAAGACATACATACTACCTTACATACATACAAATGCATATTGGCAAGAATTTTGTTTTAAGACAACTAACTACAAGCATAAATAGCTGTAAGCTTCGGAAACCGACAATTTTCTTTTATTTTTATAAATGTTCATAAATATTTTAAAGTTAGAAAATTAATATTTTAGTTGTAATTACTGCGATACCAAACCGCTTTCCTTCTTATATTTATCTGGGCAAACTAAAAAAAGACTACTCTACCCTGTTCTCTGCAGAACGCAATTCTGTATTGCTTACAACTATTCAACATATACCTGGTAAATACCTAGTTGTTTAAATTAGTGTAAATTACAATCTTTTCTATGCATTTCTACATATTTTTATATATTCTTGAAAATTCTAATCGCAAAACAAAAACCAAAATGTATATGTGCAATTAGTAGTCTGGCAGGTGGTGCTTTGCGAAATGCTTTTTACTCGAGTAATAACGTACTTTTGTGTCACTTTAAAAAAAGTTGCTGCAACAAATTTTTTGGAGAATAACTGATTTGCAAACTGAAATACTAAATATTGGTTAATGAAATATCTAGCTACTTCGAAAATATCTGTCAGTCAATTTTAAGTTAACATTTTATGTTTAGTAGTATTACTTAATTACTATGAAATTGGACCTGAGTAGAAATGTGTGAAATAACACATTTCTGTATAGCAAATTATCTGTGATAATTTTATAGCCAGCCCATTTAAGCTAATAAACTATACATATGTGCTGAAAAGTTATTAATTATTGAAAAACACACGCATTGTGCAATATTCGTGATCCAATTTTGTAAAACTCAAAACAAAATATGCTTGTACTTTAAATGTATATAACACTCTTCCTCTAACGCGTGTAGTTTTACGAAATTGTATCGATTAAACTTGTTTTTGTTCTCAGAAAAAGCAGGTATATTGGTATGAAGCTCTGAAAGAAAAAAATTCTTAAGTTTTGCCAATATTATTATAAATACTATTATTGAAGAAACAATCGTAACATTCGTAAATAATCTGCTACTAATATTCGGATACTGAGCCTTGTATTTACGATTTTATGTTTAAAAAAATTTCTACATTTTATCACATTAATTGTCATTTACATTTGAATAATGTTGACCGTCTCTCGTCCAAAAAATTAATTCAGTGATATGGTCTGCGTTTTTCTCCATCCCAAGATCAATCGTCAAATGTTATACAAGCACACTCACTAGTGTATTTTTTAATTTTTTTTCGAAAAATTTATTTATGCACTTACACCATTTTAAACACTTTGATTAGAAAAATTCCAAAGAATCAAAATACATATATGCAGTTTTCGTATATGAAACAAAAAAATATATATTTATATACTCCACGAAAGTTGGAAAACTCCATTTTTCAGTAAACCCTGACAAATGTATCAAATTCCAACTCTGCAATATATAATTTGTGGTTGTGTGTTCCAATTAAAACAATCTTCCGATGTTATTTCTTTCCTGTCTGTATGTCCAAGTTATTCTATACATAATTAACATTCTTTTTTTTTTAATGTCAGCTAATATCTATAGCGTACTATGTGTTCCCTAAAGATAAATGTAAAAGAATGTGGCAAAGCATTAAGAATAATTATCCATAATAATATAGTTTCATACCAATCATATAATATTGTTTTCAAACAAAAATATATATTGACAAAATCTGACAAAATCATTGGCTAGAATACCTAAAGAAATGTGTACTTAAATTTTATTTACGTCGTCCGACTAATAACTGTGCATATATATTTTGAGAGTGATATTTTTCCTTTACTTTTACAAATCATCTAACAACCTTGACCACATTTCTTTTAATCAGTCAACCTAGAAACATTCGTTATTAATGCATTAATCAGTTCTAAAATTAAATTGTAATTAATTTGTAATTTACATATATCTTTCTATATCTTTCCGCCTTATTTAGAGCATATCAACGCAATCACAACACTGTTTAGCAGTTATAAAATCACGAAACCACCACTGGTCAGTGACACTTCACCACGAAATAGTGGCAGCAACACCACACTTTTAAACAAGTCGAAATACAAAGCTGGACCAAAGTCTATGCATATATCGCGTAAAACGACTCCAAAGTCGGAATCGCGTAAGCATTCTATTAACTCTCCACAATCTGTCTCCAATTCGCAATCACCAACAACACGTAAGCACTCAGCATCACCGGCGAGTTTGCGTTCCAATAGTCCCGTTATTATTTCACCCGAAACAGCTTCTGATCCGAAATTGAATATGAAATGTGCTGTGATAATGAAAGAAAATGAGGCGGTCATCAATTATAAGAAACAACAGGTCGCTTTCATCAATGAATTGTTGGAGAAACAAAGAGAAATGCAACGGCAACGTGCACTAAAACGACAAGAGTTCCAGAATATTTTGAAGCAGAAGCGTGAGGAGGGTAAACGTTTGATGGCGGAAATCTCACAAATAAAAAAGCAACAAGCCGAAGCTCACGAAAAGGTTTTAGAAGCACAGGTACATCAATCACAACAATCGCCTACAATTTTAAATCGCAAACGATTACTGGTGAGAGAAAGAAGTATAACATTCAAAACAGACACAAAAGTTCGAAACTGTACTACGACGACGTCCAATCGAACAAATAATGTGGAAAATGATGCAGAGAGCACTGATAGAGAAATAGATGCAACAAGTGCTGCTATTATGCAATCGGTGATAAGCGACACTTTTGAATTGCCTTTAAGCGATGGCGCGAATAGGACTTCTGTCGCGTTTAAAAATATAAAAGCTACGCAAGTGCAAGACAAAAAATCTACCACCTCAGTACGTTTGACAACGGGAATGATAAATGAAGAGGAAAGTACATTAACGAATTCACCAAAAACCAGAGTGCAGAGTACATCGTCAAATCCGTTAACAAAGTTAAGTGCAATAGAGAAAGTGAACTCAGCATTACAATTATCCAAAGCAAATAGCGATGAAAAGTGCGAAGACGACAGTCCGGGTAAAGCAATAAAAACTAATATATCTGCAATATTAACTCCACCCATGAAAACAATGCAGAAAACTGAAGAATTTACAGACACGGAAATACAGGGCACAATAGTACCAATGACAAGTAAAACGAGTTTCACCGAACAACCGAAAGTACCGGCACTACTAGCATTAGCAAAAACAACACCGTTTACACGTTGTGCAAGATCAATGACACCCACGCGTGGAGTTTATGATACGACGAAGCAGTCATACATACATACACAACGAACTACAGATAATTCGTTACTTAATTGCTCATCATCATTATCTTCCCCCACGTCATCTAAAACTCGTTTACAACGCGCGCCGTCATTATCGCCATCAATATTCATGAATCGAAATCGAGTGGAGGTGCGACGTAGTATGCAAGATCCTACTAGTAATACAGATTTCTCTAAAAATGGCTCATCTTGGTTGCTGAATGCGTCGGCGCGAGCTGTAACCAAAACATTAAAAGTTCGGCTGAAACGTTTACAGCATTTAAATACGAATTCTACGCCACCGAATTTTCCTGAAAAAGAAAGTAGCGATAAAATTTCAATGCCAACGTCTGTCATGCCAATTTTTTTAAAAGAGCATGATTCAAATGCAATACATACAATTGCTAATGCGGTCACTGAAAGTACAGAAATCCCGACACTACAATTTCAAATTAAGAAGAATAAACATAAGCGAGTTCAGTTTTTGAAACAACAACTCAAAAAAGAGTTGCTTGAAATGGATGAAACATATGTTAGTCCTGTCGACACAAAAGATGGGAACGTACAACTGCAGTCAGCTAAGGACTTAGCATGTAGTCAAGCAACGCAAACAGCTGAAGGGCATATTAGCAAAGTTGCACGGCGAAAACCCCAACGAAAGGCACAACATAGCAACAAAAAACTAAAGTTACTAGAAAAAATCACCATCGAACGGCATACAAATAAAAGCCAACTCGATTTGAAGACTAATGGCAGTACATCTGCCGGTGATAATGCTGGTGATAGTGGTAATAAAAATGCGAAGACAACGAAGAGAGATCTTGAAGACGGCTTGCAATGTGATAGGAATCAAGAAACGAAAGAGATAGTTGGTGATATGTCAGTAAATTATAACAATGATGTATTTCATAACAGTGGAGAAATTCCTATTGAGCTTAGCGAAATTGTCGCGGAAATCCCCTTTGTGCATCATGATGAAAATACAGCAAAACGTCAACAATTTTCACCAGAGCCTTCGAGGAGCGATATACACTCAATTGAGGACGCAAGAATTGCAAACGCGCTCAAAGAACCAACCTCAAATAATTCCGTGGATATTGATTGTAGCAGCGGTAGCGATAAAAAACACAAAAGAACTCATAAACATGGTGCGATCGTTACGCAAGTTGTAGACGTTACACCTGGTCGTCATGTTAACGATAATCTTTTGGGCGATTTATTGCTAACCGCAACTGCAAACAATTCAGCTGTGTTAAATTCCAATGACGGCTTTAAAACTACTCCTAAGTTAGGTATTATTGAACCGTCTGTTACTGAGTTACAAAACGTCGGCCAAGTTAATGAACCTTGTACAATACCAACTGTTGATCCCTCTTCATTCGTCAAGCCCAACAATTTAATACCTGAAGGTGATAATGACAAAGCACATATTGAGATATCCAATGAAATGGCGGTTGCTGTGTCGAGTCTTGCAAAGTTTGCAAATAGACCGATAACAACAACAAGCACCGAAAACTGCACAAACGCTCAGGAATTCCAAAATGAAAATGTTAATACAATATTGCCAAAGAAAACGACAAGTGAATCATTTTCCTCTGATGTGCAATGTGTCGGTGACCCAACGACTGTGATTGGTCTGCAAAACGATAGTCAAAACCATACAATAATGTCAATCGATGAACATGCAACAATTGATGAAGTTAAGCAAAGAGTAGTTGAAAATCCGAATGACCTGGTTACCTTGGAAAATGATACAGGTTCCATATCAGATGATGAGGAGTCTAGCAGTGATTGTTTGTTGTCACAACTGTCAAAACGTGTACATAAAATGTCCGATTTAGAGAGTATTGCTGATGCCACCGCCGTACATGTGATTAAGGATGCCGCAATGACGCTGATGACTTTCGAAGCCACACCAACTTTGCCAGCTTACTTGCTTAATGGTGAAAGTCGTGATGTGCCCACACCACCAGCAATAGCAACACCCGCACCGACACCCGTGCCCACACCCACTGCCGAATTAACACTGGAGGCTCTACCTACACCACCATTACCTGATCTAATGATAAAAGAAGACACACACACGCCAATGCGAATAGATCCAATCATAAGGGAACAGTTAACTAAACCAAATGATTCAACAGATGCAACGGTTTCAGTTAAAGTATCCGAACCAGCGCAGGAGAACAAGATGCCATTAACAGATGCTCCCTTACAAGCTCAACCGGAACTAATTAAAATTGGCGAAGGTTTGTCTAACAATCATTTGTCTCCACCATTAGCGCAAGAACAACAGCTTGAAGAAGAAGTAAATTCACCGGCTCCGGCAAGTGGTAAGTTTTATATTGTCATAAAAAGATCATTAGGCATTGAAAGTCGATAGTCGGAATTGAGGATTTTAAATCGCCTGCACTAAATCTATGACTAGTTTATGACTGCTGCTATTATACATTATGTTAGAAAAATTTTCCATTCATAGTATGTCCTAATTAGCAACCTAAGTATTTATCTATTAATGAATTTAAAATAATATTTTATTGATAGGTTTGGTAAATTATTTAATATATAGGTATTATTAGAGAAGAATTAAATCCAATGCCTAATTTTTCATAATTATTTCTCTTACAGCAATATCGACCTCTGATCATGAAGTATCTTCAACCCAAGAGATAGTTTACACAACAAAGCGTTCTAATGCTAATACTCTCAACAACTCCACAGGTATGTCCATACCAACACCCATCGAAGAAGAAGCAGCTATGTTAGTGCAAAATAGTCAAATAGACACAACACATCACCTGCCCGAAAGCTCATATTATATGCGCAAGCGAGCACGAAAATTTTCTGATGAATTTACTATGAGTGAAAATAAAAATGAAAATCCCACTAAAGACGTAATGAAACAAAGACGTAAAACATTTTCTTCTGAATCATGTTTACCTGTACAATTTTCATCGAATAGTGTTTCATTTACTAAAAATAATAACGAACTCACGAATAGCAGTGCAACAGCTGGTACCAGTAATGGTATAAATAATGGTGGTCAAAACAGTGGTGGAAGTTCACCATCTACCACTACTGAACCAGTAACAAAGCAGCCGCTAGCACGCCGACGCAATCACATACAAAAACGCAACAATTCACAATCACCGCTAACTGGTCGTAGTCGCCCCGGTGGCAGTGTTAGTGAATTGAATGGTAGTTTTGTGCATAGTTGTAGCCGCCTACAACCTAGTACCATGGTTATGTCGAATGTGGAACGTTGCGTGGTACTGCCAGCGAGTGCTGTTGTGCCACCAGTTAATTTGGGTAACATTGCGCGAACGTATTCGAAAAATAGCATGGCACAGATTAAGGTGTTTGTACCACCTGAAGTGGAAATGTGTTTGGAAAACGAAGATGCCGAAAAAGATCCAATCGTAGCGACCACCACAAGTAAACGTGGTCGTTCAAAGGGCGGCATCGTAAATAAAAGTCGAAAACAACCAAAACTCGAATCAGCTGAAAAAGTAAAGACGAAAAAGACCGCTACCAATATAACAAAAACGAAAACAGTGCAACCCTCGAACAAACGTGATAATGCTGATAGTCGTCCTAAGCTTGAGGATTCCAAATCTTCAAGGCCATCAGTAAGCACAAAGGCCCCAACTCGTTCGAAGAATATGGAACGCGCATCTAATCGTAAACGGAAATAGCATAACAAATCAAATCCGATGACACATTGTACCTCTAATGATGGTGATAATTATGATAGTGATTATGTTGTAAAAAATGATGCAAAAATTTCGCCGTCCTTATCTTTGCAGTCGTCTGGAAATAAACGTTTACATACACTGCGACCACGTCTGCAGGAGCAATTAAAGCGCATGGTTCTAACTGAAGATCTCTCACAGAATGAAGATGAAATTGAGGTGGCTGAGAGGGTACAAGTGTTTGATATTGCTCAAGGTAATAGTATTGTTGACTCGAAATGGAATGTACCCGAAATGCAACCAATTGTTTTGGTTCAACGCATTAGCTGGAGAAAAGGTGTATACAGTGGTTAGTTGATTAGTAAAGTAGTTTTTCTATTACATTTTATCTGAAATATGACAATGTGTTGTAAAAGTTTAATGTGGGCGTGTCAATTGAATAAATGTAACGCGTTCCATTATTTTGTAATGTAAACATTTTTGTTAATTGAATTAGTTGTTACTTGTTTGTATGTAAATTATACATAGATACATGTGTACATATAATGTGTACATACAAATAATTTGTAGAATGTAAAAAGTACTGCCAGAAACAAAATAAACATATACACCCAAAACAATATCAGAACAGCCATACATACTAAATTCATAAAAAATGGATAATTATGAAAAATAGTTGAAATCAAGTAAGTGTGAAAATATGTAATAAAGTTTGAAAGAAAACAATATTTTGCTTGAGAGTATGCATATTTCAATTGCAAATAGAGTGGAAAATATTCATAAAAATCATACCAATATATATGTTCACTTATGCACAGATTTTTCCAAAAATTTTATTGATTTTAAAAAGTAGTGACATGTGTAAATTTGTAACTGATTGTAAAATGAAAATCTACAGTACATGCAATATGTATAATTTTTTCTGTATTTTTTTCTTTTAAACATTTAAATTTCGAATATATTGTACATATATTAAATGTATAGTAATTTCATATTCATTTATTATTATGGTATTCGGTTATAATTGAGATAAATATGATTCCCCTGAAATATAATGAACTAGTATTTCATATCGAAATTTGATTTAAGTGTTCATTTCTTTGACTAAAATAATATATCTCAGTGGTTGAGGCAGAAAATTCATTAAAGATTATGCATTCTTGTATATATATATATATATATATATGTATACTAGGTTGAAGTTCTAAAGTTAATATTTATATATCATATAAATAAATGAATATTGGATATTAAATAAATGGATATGAAAAATTGTCTTTGTAAAAAAGCACTTCCTTAATAAATGCGAACAACAATGCCTTTACACATGACTATTTCTCTCCAGCATGGTTATTGTTTCTAAACAATATTTTTCTAACAAAATGCATTGATATCATTAAACTATTGAAATAATACGAATTAATAATATGAACATGAAAATTTTATTTATTAAAGGAGTTCGAAAATTTGTATGAATATAAATATTTATATAAAAATATCGGTACATATATAATGTGTATGTTTTTAAGTTAAATATGGCAGCTGAAAATTTCGCATCTAGAATAATAATGCAAAAACTAATATTTAAGAAGAAAACAATATATGAAATATTTTGTTTAATCGCAAAAAATTTTTGCATATATTTGCTTAAATATATGTGCGGCGGTAAATAACTTCTTATATAACTTAAATTTATTAGTGTTTAAAAAACAATATATATATATATGTATATATAAAGTCAAAAAGGATGATATATTTACGCGAATATATTATTACAAGTGTTTGATTATAAGTGGTACAAAGCGTCATTAAAACATATAAAAAACATGTAAAACAAAAATATTTTATAGAAATATGTATATAAAAACGTAGACTTATTTTACGTATATGAGAATTACATCTATTTGCAAATGGAAAAGAACCCCAATAAGTGATTAACAGATGGTAAGAAGTTAGATATAAGCTATTGGAGTCCCACACGAAAAAATTCACCACAGAATTTCTTAGAATACAATTTAATATGGGTAAAAAATATAATATATATACATATATCAATGCAATATTAAAAATATATATTTAAGTACATACATACATATTGTATTAATAATACTTTTTTCGGGTTTATTTTAATTTAAGATGATCAGTTAGATTTGTAAGCGTCAATAGGCAAGCGTGCAAATTTTAATGGAGAAATATATATATATATATATATATATATGTATATTATAATATATAATACATATGTATATATGTATTATATATATTATATATATGTTTTGGAAAATATATATATAAATATTTGGAATATATTTGTTTAAGCTCGTAAAGCGTAAAGCTTTGCGTAAAGCGTAAAGCTTACCATATTAAAGCGTAAAAATTTACTATTTTTTATGAACAAGAGAAAGAGATAAATAGTGAATATTTCTATTTTTATGAACAATGTTGGTTTTTTTTAAAGTGTTTTTTAAATATATTTTGTAACATACACATGTAAGAATCTAGTACTTGCTGATGTATAAATCAAGAATTGTTCACTTGAATTCTGTTGCATAGTTCCGAAATTCAAAAAAAAAAAATTTTAATTATATATATATTTATAAATTGTGCGAAAAACTTTTACTATTGCATGAACCGAAATTTCCCATGATTAAATGGAAATACAAAAACGAAAAAAATTGATTGTGTAAAAAAGTAATTATACACAGTCAATTTGAAAATATACCAAAATATAGAACAAAAAATAAATAAAAGTAAATGTAATTAAAAAGCAATAACGGACTAACATATTGTCAAAGTCTTCGAAGAATAGTAGAGCACTATTATGTAATTTCACGTCATGATGAAATATATATATATAGTCTTATTAGACTTTCTTCTAAATATATTAGAAGTCTTCTAATGTGCAATCTTGGTGAAACTCCCATTAAAAATAAAATTGACCGTTTTGGACGTAAAACATGGGTATGGGCAAAATAAAATATTCAAGATGAAATATGATTAGGAAAAACAAATATATAAGTACGCGAGTTATATTCAAAATATAAGCAACCGTACAAAACAAACAGATATTTTAGAAAGAAAACAATAAAAATTGTAATATTTCCTTGAAACAAAAACACGAAAAAGGTTACTCTAAAGCATCAATCAAGAGTTGCTGAAAAATATGAAAAAACATGAATAAATAATAATGAAAAATGTTGGTACAACAAAAACGTTATCACAAAAAAATAAAAAAAGGGGGGAAAAAATAGCGAAACTTAAATAACGAATTAAAAGTATAAACACATGAAAAATAATAATTTTATTATAGTTCACTGAAATTATTATTTAAAACAGTAATTTGTTTAATTTTTTACTTAAAAAATCATGTTTGAATACCACTTACGTAGAAATATTTGTTAAATGCATCGGTTGCTGGTAATAATAAAGTTAAAATTTCTTCCTTTAAACGTTTCCTTAATTTGATATACTTTTGTGACAGAATTTAAATGCACAATACTACATAGATACCTTAAAGCAAGTTACAAGCATAATGTAGCGCGTATTAGTTTATAATACATTTTCTCCATTACAACAATAATATATATGTAGAAAATATTTGAAACAAAAAGCTATAGCGTAAATATTTTTGTTAGGAACTCTTTTATTATTGGTAAAGGAAGTAATAAAAGGTGCATTTGTATTTATTAAGTAATTCTCACAATTTAAATATATTTTGTTATTGCTTATATAATAATAATGCCTTGCAAATATTATATGTACATACATAAATACTTACGTATAATTACATCAGCTGTCAGCGGAAAATAGTAACAAATGAGCAAATATAGCAAACAATAAATAAGTGCATTTTATTACATTATTATGAATATATTTAATTGACGATTCAATTAATACTGTAGACAAAATAAAAACTAACAATTATTGTGAATATTATTAATACGCCAGCAATTTATTAGTGTATATATTTCGTAAGCTTTAAATAAATGTACACATACCTTATACATTTATATACTTATAACACTATTAAGCTATGTGCATCCTTTTAGTTTATACATTTCGATGAACACAAAACACCCAATTTTATTTTGTTGTTATTTATTGTGATAATTTCTAAATTAAAGTTGAATCTTTGTATTTTACTGAATATTACAATGTAAATATAAACTATCCAGAGAATTTTAAAATTTTTAACCACATTTTTTTCCTATTAATTGAAAATGTGTTCAAAGGTAAGTGCTATAATGTTCATGATATTAACATAAAAAACTATGTATATTATATAACCAGCTCATTCGAATGATTAATGGATATTTACATATGAATAGCGTTTTCATATCAGAAATACAATAAAACTACGGCTAGACCGTGGAACTCATTGTATTAAATGAGTTTTTCATATTTAATTTTGAATTATTTATTTTAAAAATTTTAATTTCTTACCAGTAGCGTCAATCAATAAATTATTCTACCATGGCACGGACACCATTTTTAAAATTTTACTCTTTAATTTCGTATGAATTAAAAAACTATATCATATCAGCCAGTTTAATATATTTAGTGCATGGTGGTACCCAAAATTGTTTTGAAGATATTGTGAAATTTTGTCATCTCTTTTGTCCTTTTAACAGCGTTATACTTGCCTGATCTATATCAAAATATCAAAAACATCGTTACTTTTATTGAAGTAATTTTCAGTTTATTTATTTAAGCTCAAATTTACATATATATCTGCATTAAATACATCCATATGAAATCGCGCATATACTGTGTGACAATATATTAGGTAAATATAAACCGAAAGTTAATTAGAATTTTGTGGGAATGCATAGCGTGGGAGTGCAGCATAATACAATCTAACACACACCTGTTTATATTAATAAAAAAGAATAAATATTTAAATTTATTTGGGAATAATTAAAATTTAGACATTACGACACACGATATATTAAAAAACTGCATTGTATATGTATATGTATATGTATGTATATGAATGTACATATGTATATATATTTTTAAATAAAAATTTTTCCACGAGTAGCCGAATTATTGACATACATTTTTTTCTTTTCGTGTTAGGTTTCGGAAACAGTCTATTACGATACTTTTTATAGTTTATTTTTTAAGTTTTCTTTTCCCCTTTTGGAAGATATTCACATCGTTTGAGCATAGCAAACTATGAGCAACACATTCAGTCACAAGAATTCATATACAAGTAACTGCGCTGCAGATAGCATCGGCGATAAAAGCATTGTGCCAAGGAGTATTAGAGTAGCGATTAGTTACAGTGTCATATAAATATATACAATTAACTAGGTATAGGTATTATGTGGTGTAAAATCTGTTTCCGCCGTACCGCCGTCAGCTCCGTTTGTAACAAATTGTTGTGGATCTCGCTGTTGTATCGCAGAATTTATAGCCGCTTCTGTCACTGCGGCTGCAGCGATAGCAGCAACAGATGGTGGCATCAAACAGCACGCACCCGCAACATCGCCACTCTGGTCGGAGTTAGTGATCTTCGGACCATTCTCTTCAAGATTGTCACCATTATCTTCCGGATTTTCATTGTTTTCAAGTTCATTTTCATGCATTAATGCGTTAGTTGTAAGACGATCTGCGAAATTATTATCAAACAATATGCTGCTGGTATTGTTGCTACTATTAGCAGAATTTTGATCAGCTTCCGCCAAGTCTTCGTCGTTATTCTCTTTATTGCAATTGCTGGTTGCTCCTTGCTGCTGTTGCTGTTGTTGCGCCTGCTGTTGATTTGCCATTTTATTGCGCATTCGTGGTAACTCTAGACTAGCGTTTGACGCTTCAGAAGTACCACTTATGCTTAAATCATCGCCTTGTCGACACTCACCTTCAGAACGAGCGTCTGGAAAAATGCTTTCCAAATAATTTCGATACCACTGCAAAAACTCATCACGCTGACGTGGTGCGCAGAGTTTTTTGATTCTCATATAGAATTTCTTGGGCGAAATGTGTGTTGAAGAAGTAGAGAGTGTTTTATGGTTCGCAAGCGTTGGTGCGAACTTTTGTACTGCGCAGGCGGTCAACTTAGCGATTTCCACCAACACAGTGTCGTTAATTTGAGTATTGACATGCGTTTGGTTATGTATGCGTGTAATTATGTATGTGATGAGATCAGTGCTATAAGTTGGACGTATGTTGCTACCAACGATAGGGGACTGAAATTAAGTAAAATGAAATTTAAATGTAAAATAATAAATTATGAATGATAATCATTGTTTTATGAAATTCTAACCGGCATTGCTTCCGCATCGCCGCCTGCACCACTGTTATTCACAGCATCTGACAGGTTTTTGGATTTATTACTGTTAGCCGATGTCGTTTTGTTGCTAGTATTTGATTCACCTGGGCTAAACACATTTTGCCGCCAACTGGGCACTGTGTTGCCATCCGTTCGATCGTTGTTTCCAGATATTTTATGTTGATGTGTCTGACTAAGGACTGCTGCATCGCTAACTGCCACATTATTAATTGCATTGTTACTGTTGTTATAACGCATATCATCCTCCTCCGGTTGTTCGCTTTCTCTTCCTTGGGATACGCTTGTATTAATAACGTTTGCCATTACCTCCACTAAAGCTGCTGCAGCATCCTCATTGTCCGCTTTGTTGCTTTCTGTGTCAGCATCATTTGTTCCATATTCGTCTTCTTCTCCATTTTCTTGCAAAGTGGCTGCTTGTCGATTATTTACATGTGCATTAACTGAAACGGGTGGCAAAGCATGTTGATCATCCTCAGCTGCAAGATCGTCATTGGATTCTTGTTTGATCGCATAAGAGTTTGCTACTGCCGCTCGTCCAGCGCCAAAGTTACCTGACAATGGTAGTGAATTTGGTTGTTGTTCTTGCTGTTGCTGAAACTGTTGCAAGCGCTGCTGCTGCTGTTGAATGCCCATGCGCGCATTTAAATTGAATTTACGCGTTGGATCTCGTGGTAATGAAGATGCGCCTAATAAATCATTGGACTCTTCGTGATCGTGAGCAGAACTGGTAGTATTTGGGTCGCCAAAACCATCACAAACTTGACCACCATTACGCTCACAGCTCTCAGCTGACTCTTTCTCTAGCAGCATACGTTCGAGGCGACGGAAAACATCTTCTTTTATAGACTCATAGAATTTGGTAGTAAATTTATCATTCTTTAAAGCATTAACGAGTAGATTTCGTTTAATCTCTTCTGATGTGGTGTCGTCGTCCTCCTCATCGTTTAACACTTCTATGTCTATGTTCAAATCAACCCCGGCTTCGCCTTCGGTTTCAACTTCACGTTCAGCATTCTCGTTATTAATATGGGAGGTATTATCCATTAACTGTAATCCGTTAGTGTTTGCCATGAATGGAGAGTTATAAGTGGTTGTTGTATTGCCACCCACTGTTGTGGCCAAAACATTGATAGCGTCGTTATCATCAGCGGTCATGGTACGTAATAAAAGATCGACACGTTCGCGATTGCGCAAATGTGCTTCTGCTGTGGCCACCGCTTCGCTGATTGAGGCTGGTAACAAATCTAGATGCCGCCCCTCCGTGAAATCAGTCATGTTTCGTAAGGTGGGGGGTGTAGATTGATCAATCGGTTGTTGTGAGCGTAGTATCAGCTGTTGTTGTGACAACATGCGTTGGTGTTGTTGCTGTTGCTGCTGTTGTTGCTCTTGTTGTATTCTATTCGGATTGTGATGAGCTATGGCTTCGGCGCCACGGCAATTCGGCTTAGTCAACAACTTATTGCGTTGATAATGGGGACTATTGCCAAAGTTGACGTTCATGTTGCGCAACATGTTGCTGCTCAAGTGGGCATAGGGCGCAGCCAAATCGCTGTCAGTGATGTTGTACGTATCGTAAACATCAATATCAACATTGTCAGCGTCGGTATTCACTTCTGCGCAATTGGTCCCGGTCACAGCAGCGCCGGCAGTCGGTAGCCAGGACGATTGGTACAAGTTGTTGTGATTGGTGTACAAAGAATTTGTTAGTCCGACATTTTGCTGTTGTTGTTGCTGCTGATAGCGATTGATATGCGAGCGCTGCAGCGTACGTAAATACTTATTGTCGTTTGCATTGCGTTCGAAATTCAAATTGTTACAACTATTGCTGTTACTACCGTCAACTGAGCGATACAAGTGTGCCTGAGTTTGTGTTGCGCGTTGTTGTTGTTGCCGTTGCTGCACTGCTTCTTCCCGCTGCTGTTGCTGTCGCTGTAATTGCTGCAAGTTACTGGTTGTCAGCGCTGCAGGCAATGTTGTTACCGAACGGTGATGGGGCTGCAGTTGGGTACGATATTGCGTCGGACCACGCCTCTCAGTTTGATCGATTACGCGTTGTTGTAGATATAGTTGATGTTGGTGCTGTTGTTGTTGATTCTGCTGCTGTTGTTGTTGATTCTGTTGCTGCTGCTCTTCATTGCTCTTATTCGAATTAGTCGAAAGTAAATTTTGGCGCGAATAGCTAAATGGTAAATGAATAAAAAGAAAAAAAAAAACATTGGCATTTTTTTCAATTACTTAAAATAAGCTTGTGGCATTAGTGATTAGCATACAAAGAGAAAGGATATAAAAGATTATTTTTTTAATTTTTATATTAAGGCGTCAATGTTCACAACTATGTAGATTATTGAGCAAAACCCTTATGGCCGAGTTTAAAGCCTCATATGTCCCTTGCGTATACTTATACGATAAATAATTTGTTTTACTGCATCGTGATTTGGTTTGTTAATATTCGTAATTACGATATGACGATTATATAAAACATTGAGATTCGTAAAATTTTCTTAAGAAAAATTTCATAAAAATTTTCGAAAAAAGCTTGGTAAACTGAAATACTTAAAATGGTTTATATTATTTGTATAACGAGTGAAACACACGTCAAGTTGCTAGTACTAAAATATGGCATGCACAAACTAAGTTATCGTTTTACATAATATAGAAGTTAGTATTCAACTTTATTTAATGTTAAAAGACAACTTAAACGAAAGCTTTTTAAGGTGAAGTTGTGTTTTAGACTAACAAAAGCGATTACTTATTACAAATGTTCATATAAAGAAAGTTCGCATCCGTTGTGGTGTTAGTTGTATAAAATATAAACATTAAGAAATTGATCCCTCATTGTGCAAGCAAACTTACCCAACAACTTCAATAGATTTTTTTCTTTGGGAAAATGAAATATAATTGTATTTAAATGTCCTGCACATTTTTTATTGAAATAATTGATAGATTGTAAGTGAACTAATTTTTATACAATAAAAAAATCAGTAATAACAAAATATATAATTTTCCTTTAGAACTAATCAAAAAACTAATAGGTTCTAAAATTGTAAGAAATACGTTTATGTAGTTTTAGATATATAATAATTTTATAGTGCGAATTTAAAGAATGTGTTAAAAATATTTTTTTTAAGTTTTCTATAGACGGAAATTTGGATAGATCAATAGATTACAGAAGTAGATACAATCAATAACAAAAAGTTTCCTAATAAGATACAAACGTACGTATAAAGTAATATTAAATGTGCAAAAGTTGATGAAAATTTTTAAATGAATTACACCTCAATAACGTTAATAAAGTATAATAATAACCCAGTACCCTTGATATAGTAAACTACTATATTGTAATTTAAAGAGAATTGGTCGCAATTTTTTCTACTTCAATGCATCGAAATTACCTTCGAAAATTGTCCCAATAATTGTTGGCGCGATTACCAGGTGGCACTTGATTATTTAATGTATTACCTCCGCCAATATTGATGTTACTATGACCATGTTGCTGTTGTTGCTGTTGTAGATGCTGCTGTTGATGCAAATTATTAGCATAGTGATTTTGTGTACGTAAGTTAGCATTATTTTGATGTATAGCATTATTATGATGGTGCATAAAAATCGGTCCTGGTCCAGCGGCATTACCCTGCAGTGGTGGTGATTGCGGTACTTCGTTGTTGAAATGTGATGATGCCTGATTGGGTGGTGGTGGTGCTGCGTTATTTAAAGTGTTATAAAGGCCGGCGTTGGTGCTGCTTGCTGCTGCAATGTTGCTGTGTTGTGCTTCACTGCTAAATGCTGTTGAGATGCGACCATGTTGTTGATATTGTTGTTGCTGATGACGTTGATAGTTGGAGAATGCACTATTTCGTGTAGTTGTGGTTAGACCGGGCATAAAGAGCGATGGTTGCTCTGATTGCGCACGATTTGAGCTGCTCAAATAAAGATTGTTTGGCAATGTTCCTGCTGTTATGCCAGGCGGCGGCACCGATTCGGCACGCAGAGAGTAGGGTAAATCCGTTAGTGGTACAGTGTTGACGTTTCCGGTTAATGCAAAAAGACGTTCCTGTAACTATAGATAGTGATTGTGATATTGTTAAAATGTAACTATAAAAATTTGTGTATTGTATGGAATTCATTAGCTGCCTACTTACCACATGTATTGTGTTATTCAAAGCATCAATTTCACGTTGTTGATGCCATAACATCTGATTACATTGGCATACAGAATTGATTAGCATTTGTTGAGTTTGTACGAATTGGTGTAATAATACAGGATCAGCGGCCAATTGTGCAGCCGTATTTGTGGAGCTTATTGTTGGCGTTGGTCCGGTAACAATAGGAGCATTAGTAGCACTGTTTGCCGCACTGCAAATACATTCACTGTTCACGGCAGATTGTGGAAGCAAACCTACAGGTGTGAATGGTGCACCAACACTCTGAGTTGTCGTTGCCGAGTTCGATTGTGATGCAGTTAATGGATGTGGCGTTACGCCGAAACCATAGTATAATTGTGGATTCCATGTGTTAGGCATTGGAGGTAGAGGTGCTAATTTTTTAAAAGTGCAAATTATAATAAAGAGTGATTTATAATAAGTAAAAGAGTAATAAAGTCATTTTCATTAAGAAACTTACGCCAACTGCTGCAAGCGCCCATAGTCGGCATTGGTGGTGGCATTGAAAATTGGGAACTACCCGATTGTACGCTACCAGCTTCCAGGGAAGCGCCATCCTGCGTCGTACTGTTGGCATTGGCTAGTGTAGAATGACGACGTTCACCTCCCGTAGATGACGTTAAATTCGTGTCAAAGCTTTCTTCCTTTCCCAGATATCCGGCCGATACTCGTTGAGCTTGACTTTGATGGCAGTGTCCATTAACATTTCCCGATGCCGCTCCTGCAGCCAAGGTATGTGCAGTTACAGCAGCCTTTGCTGCAGCGCGATGCTGTTGTGCAGGTGTAGATTGTTGTTGGGGGGCGGGAAAATATTGACGTCCAGTTGAAGTTGTATTCGAAGTGGGGAAGTCCGAATCATTCAGTTCTTCATCGCCATCTGCCTCGTCGTCGGCTTCGGATACAGTGTCGCGGCGCAGTGGTTCTTTAATGCCAGTTGGTGGAATAGTATCACTATTTTCGTGTTGTTGTAAACGTTGACACAATAGTTCGAATTCCTTTTTCTTTGCCTCATATTCTTTCTTTAGTTGATCGCTTTCGGTATTTGACGAGGGCGGTGGCGTGGGAGTGTCAACGTCACGTTGTTTACGATTGCGTGGTATGGGCGTAGGAGTTAAACTGCTGCGCTTTAATGCATCTTCACCAAGTTTTGCTGCATCAGCTGCTTGTTGTTTGCGCAAAACGATTTCCTCCTTCAAAGCCTTTATACGATCGCGTTCGGCCTGCAAACTTTCTGCCTGGGAACGTAAATCAGCAGTTACTTCATTAATCATACGCATTTTTCGAGTAAGATATAAATCATCGCCACCGCCATCCGTGCAGCTAGCAGGATGTGTAGGTACAACTGATACAGGTGTACAATCGCGATCAAATGATGAACCGGTGGAACGAGATTGTGAACGACTTTCACGTGGAGGTGTACGACCATTATCATTAACATCTTGCGATGTGCGCGCCTCTATTATATTCACAGTCTCCATCATTTCTTTTAGACGTTGTAATTGTTTACGCATCGTTTCTATGTCGGCAACTTTCTGTTGTATAAGTATAGCGGTGGCAGCATTTTCTTCAGGATCACCATTCCCAACATTGTCATAAGTATTGGGTGCATTTCCAGCTGTTGCAGTTAAACTGCCATTTGTGAGCTTTATGGGTACATTACGCGTATAAGTGACCGGCACAATACGTGCACTATTAGAATTCGGTGTTTCTTCGCTTTCTTGCGATTTTGTATTTACCACTGGTATTTCGCTACCAGCCGCGTCGTCTTCACTTTCCTTTGTAACTATAGCACATCTACGTTCAGCATTACGATTAATATCTTGCAATTCGCTCACTAATGTACGCATATCATCACGCTGTGAACGCAGGGATTCCAGTTTACGTTGTAATGCCTCTTGTTCGGCTAGTATTTCTGGACCATCATCACCTAGTAGATTGCTTAACTCATTCTGATTTTGTATAAATGTCGTTAGATTTTTCATGCGACCAACCAATGTTGCCATGTCTGAATGCACTTGATCGATTGACTCATATTCAGGTGTTCCATCAGCATTTGACGGCCCGTTAAGTTGGTTAGAACCAAAACTTAAAGTACCAGCCTGTTGACGCAAATGTTCCATCTCACTCAAATGCTGTTTGGCGGCATTTTGCAATCGCAAGAGCTGTTGCTGCTGCTCTTGCATATTTTGTATATTACGATTCGAATTTTCCAAGCGTTGCTGTAATTCATCGAAGCTGGGTGAAGTATCAGGTGTAGGCGTTTCAACACTGTGCAATGATTGAATAGATTGTGCGCGATTATCGCTCAACTGAAATGATAAACACTTGTTTTAGTTCAGTTACATAAATAACAATAATTACTACATACCTCACTAAGAGCGACGTCCTCCAGACTTGCAGAGTTCACTACAACTTCACGGTCCATACTTTCGTTTTTATTCTCATATACCATTAATATCTTAGACAAATTTTGTTGATCAGTTAAATTAGATACGCTTACTCTTGGTGTTATATCTTCGTTCTGTTTTGGTAAACGCTGATTGAGGCAAGTAATTGTTGGTGCAGTTACGTTCAAAAAATGTTTAATTAATTGTAAACGTTGTAGTAAAATTGACTCAGCATTTACGCCTGCACCAAAACAAATTTGTGTCGGATTTTTCGAAGGCGTCGATCTAGCAACAGCTGTTGACAAAGCAGAAGTAGTTTGTGTTTGCGTTGTAGTAATACTGGTGCCCAAATTCAGAAATCTAACCGGCAACAACGGATTTTTACTCGCTTTGGTTAATTTTACAAGAGAATTTTGTCTTGATTTTGATATTGTATGTGGTTCACTTAATATTTTTTGTATTTGGGCGCGGTTAGTTCCATCCGGGATGCTATTTTCTCTTAACACACGTTCTGACGACTTTGGTTCTAATGATGTACTAGGCAATGACGGAAGTGGTTGCGTATTTTGCTTTGATTCTAAAGATGGAATTTCAATATTATTATTTTAAAAAATGTACAAAAAAAATTATTTCGTTTTAATTTCTATATTTAATGCCCCATTTTGGGCAATGTGGGAAACAAAAATTCTTACATAAAATTTTATTTTTAGAATGTGGGCAATTTTCTGGAGCAATGAATCATTGATCATTACGAGTCAATAATATATTTCGTAACGCGCAGACATTTGTCGCGATCTACATACATGATAAAAAAAATTGAGTATGGAGATATGACATTCAAAGAGATAATAATATTACCTATTTTGAATGTAAAAACTATTTTGGAGAAGAATCAAGGGATTGATCACTTTTTATTTATTTATTTTTTTTTTCAGACTGTGAAGAGAAGGGAAAATGTATTCGAAGCAAAAAGATATCGCGGAAAACTAAAATTAGATACTATTTTTAGAAATGCGCTAGCCGCTTGCTCGTGTTCGAATCCATATACGACGTACAAACAGGTAAAAATACATAAAATTTACAAAAGAAAGCATAAACAAGAGAAATAAAATAAATAAATTTAAATACACATATTCCATTCAAAACCAGATCTATAAAGGATATCAATAACTTACCAATTTTACTTAAGTCGCAACGGCTACCAGTTATATTTCCGTTTATATGTGCCGATTGTTCTTCTGGACTATGTTGTCTTTTCCTCTGCACTTCCACTGCGGCAGAACTTGTATTATTATTATTATTAATATTATTTTTATTACAATTTCGATTGTTCCCTTTTGAAAGTCCTGATTCTGTTTCGCAGCCGGTTGCTGCTGATGTTTTATGCGTTTTCACAGTTGCACCACGACTTGACGGTCGATTGGTTGATACTGCGTAATCCTTTAAATAGAGTGTGAAGCACCAAACTATTAAAAGCGCACAGCAAATTAATATCAATGACACTTTGAAAGATTCAATTGTGAACAACTAAATGCTTTAACTATGTAAAGTGAATTTAGGCTATTTTTGAAAGTTCAAAGATTCGATGAGAGTATCTTTACATGTGCTTTGTTCAATTAAAAAACAAATTCGTGAGGATTCGATTCTGATGGTCTATTCGTATTGACACGTTCGTGTCCAAATCGATACTAATTCGGGAGACTTTGTCGAAACTCAAATCTCTTGGGCTCGTAATATTAAAAGGGAAAAAAAATTGAAAATTTCTCTGTTTGAGATAATATCTGTATTGCTCTTATTAAGTTTGTTTATATTTTTGATAGGATTTTACGAATAATCACAGTTATGCATACCCAAGTATGTATTTTAATGCGAATTAAATTTATTTTACGAAAGGAACGTTAGAGATCAATTAATAAAATTTAATTTACTAATAATTTTAAATAATTTTACTTCACTTCAAAATTGAATTATACTCCCATGTAATTGCATTATTTAAAAACAAAGGAATCAAATCGAACAAAACAAAAAGAAAAGTCACTTAATCAAACAAAAATCATATAAACGTACATCATTGCTATTTACCTGCCACCGAACACAGCAATTTGAAGATGTTCCTGTTGTTCCGCCGCCACCACCACTGACCACAGAGTTAACGCGGTGTCGTTGATCAGATCGATTTGATCTTTTATGTAGTTGTTGTTGCATTAATGTTTGTTTACTTTTTTGCTGTAAGATGTAATACAGCATAATAAATTATAACTTCAATAAAACTTTCCTAATGGCACAAGCAACTAGTTTATAATTTTCCTTTCAATATATATATACATATATATATAAATGTGTATGTATATATATTTACCAAATTGTAGGGGTTGTAATCCTGTTCTAAATTACTTCAACTTACCATTTCTGTTTCCTTTGTGACCTGAACCGTAGTTATATTTCTCACTGGAGCCATAACTTTTTTATAGCTATTTTTCAAATGGCATGGCATTAGTTAATTCATATTTTAAATAAACATTATTAATTGAATATTCTTCCTTTTTGTAGAGACTAACCTGGCTTGAAATTTTTGCTTTTTTACTTCCTAAATCACTTCTGCGTTCGGCTTCATTTATTAGTGACCATTCACGCTTCCACTATTCCCTATCGAATTATTAATTAATATTACGAAATTTATTAAATACTATTATAACATTTATTCAATAAATGTATCGTTTCTACAAAATTTTCTGACAGTTGAAATTTTTAATTCAATTGAAAATTTACATAAAAGTTACATTCTACACTCTCCTTCAACAAATTTTAATTTATAAAGATTTTACTCAATTTCGTTTTGTTGTTCTGTTCTTCTTCACATATGCCATTTGCCACATCTTTTCAAATTGCACAAATGTCAAATATCATAAGGAAGCATTCTGACTACCCAGCAAGCAAAAACAAAAAGAGAAACATTCCAATACTTCTATAAATGTATGTATGTACGTTATCGCCGTGATGAGAAAGTAGAAGGAAGAGTAGGAAGTGTAAACAGCCATCTTCAATTCTACAAATTGTTAGGAAGTTTAGAAGGTATAGTGGTATGGCAACATTGTACGGATGTTAAATTATGACAAAGAACACCACCTTCATAAATAACCTATATTCAACCAATGAAGGCTTTAATCAGGATCAACTGTGATGTAACGTAAAAAACCCTTTGAAACTCCAAAATAAACCAGAACATGCACAGTTTTACTTTGATATACACACATATAAATAAAGTAGACCCACAAACATTAGTCAGCATTATACTTATGGACATTATATTATATTAATATCTATACTTGGAGTATAAACATATCTAACATTTGTAGCTATTGTATGTTTTGCCTTATTCGCTATATGCTCAAATTATTCTGGATTTTTTAGATCTGAAATTGAGTTCATATGCAGGTGAATAAATATGTATTATATACATCAGAAATCAATTAAAGTTTTTTAAATAAAATTACAAAATATCTTAGCAAAATTTTACGATTGACGCTTCCTACGCAAAAGATCTTCTTTAAGTGCACGCAAACGATCACGTTCGGCACGCAAATCTTCCGCCTGACTACGTAAATCTGCTGTAAAATCACTAAACATATTCATCATAGCTGATAGTAACTCCTCGTTAGCCAGTTGTGATGGTGCATATGAATTAATAGCTTGTTCCTCATCTTTTGATGTATTTTCGTAAATTTTAGCTTCGTTTTGTATGTTAGTATCGCCTTCATTTATTTCAGTATTTGGCTGAATGGTCGTTGTGCTAGTCACACATGGAGACTGCACCTCGGGAGAGCTATCGACAATAATTAATTTATCTAATGAACTCTCTAATGCGGCTGTGGCAGTATTATTTTGGATACCTTTGGAAGCTATGTGCTCCTCTATCATTTCAGTGGTGTTCATAATGTTCTGAACATGCTTAAAACGCGCCTTTAATGCCGCTATTTCTGCCAACTTTTTCTGCAAATACTCCGCTGTTTCGGGGTCATCGTTGTCCTCGTCGTTATCCTCGTGTAACGAATTCATTTGTGATAGACTGAATTTTGTTTGACTGGTGTCCGTATTTAAATTTGCGTTTTGTTCCATTGCATCATTTGGGGAGGCAATGGTAGCGATTTCTTGTTCCTCAACTTCTGCTTCTGCAGCGGCTAATTCTGGAGCATCGGTCTCTTGATGAGTTGTATTATTTTCAGGTGTGTCAGGTGTATTCGCCCTTCCACGTCGCTGATCGCCAACATGGGTAAATTGTCGCTCATTCAAACGACTCAACGCAGCAGCACGTTGTCGTAGTACTTCCATTTCTTGTAGTAGTTGTCGATGTTCCTCCTGCATCTCTTGCAATTGTCGTTGGGAATCAAGTAGACGCTGCAAATTTGAGAAATTTTTAGATTTTCTTTAGGAGAAATTATATAAAAATAGGTAGTTTTATTTTGGAAAATAATGAATATTTACTTCACCAAGCGCTAAATTTTCCTGTGAAGGCGGTTTGTTGAGTTCATTTACCATTTTTATGTTTACCTAAAATAATATGATATATGTATACAAAGAATTTAGTTTAAATAAACATTAACGCTTATTAGCTTCTTTTATGGAATAATTATAATAAATGATTTGCCTAACAACATGTAAATACATTTCTATATTGGTATATGTACATATGCATATATGCAACCAAAATATAAGTCGTTAATAAATAAGTGTGTATATAGTTAAGAAGTTTTTTTTTTATTTATTTTTTTAAGATTTTTATTTTTGCTTCCATTTGGGATAGCAAGAGAATTAACTGAAAAAAATTTATCCACTCCAATCCATTCCAAAAAAACTTAAATAACCCATTTAAAAACAAACTATTAGTTACTTGAAAAGAAAAGTGATACTAACTACTACGACAAACTTATTTTACAGCATACCTTCCATTCATGTTACAAAAAGTTGTTTTGATATCTAAATAAATATAATACAAAGTTTTTTGATATTAAACAAATTAGTATTACTAATGAGAATACTAAACACTGTAGCTTAATTTAAATATTCAAACTTAAATATCACAACACCCTGTATATAAAGTGCATAAAAAGATTTCATGAACAATGTATGCTAAAAATAGTTAACATTTATTTCCCTGTCATTGCACAGAAACTAATTAAATATTTTCAAGTTATTAACGTCACCTTCTAAATTTTATTAATCAACAATATATGTATTTTGGTAAGCAAAATAAATATGCTAAACTAATGTCACTTATAGAGAAATTGTTGTTTCTTAATACATGTATTAAACAATGAAAATACGAAAACGAATCGCTTATACCAAAACCTTCAAAACAAAGAAATCCCACACACTATTGTCGCAGCAAGCAGTCCAATAGCAACTGAATAATAATATTTTTAGCGGTTTTTCAGAAAATCTCAGATAAAATGTTGCTCTATTTTCGGTAAATCAAAGAGAAAACCGAAGAATAAGTGTGAAAATATACTACATGTATAGATCTATGGTTGTACATATACATGCTCAGTTGTGTGTTAGATTTTATAAGATAGGTTCTGCGCGTGAAGAATGTTATGGTGTCTATATATATAAATATAAAAATATATACATATATACTCGTATGTACTTATCTATAATAACAAAACAGATACCTTGTAGATGTTCTTAATAAAGGGTGTTTACTCATACAAATCTTCATAAGCATTTTTAAGAATCAGAATTTTTAAGATTATTTAGTTAAGGATTATTCTTCTGATAATATATTACCATGAACAAAATATAATTTGATATTAAATGAAATATATATCACTCATACGACACGTATTCCATTCCTGAATGAAATTCAACATGATATATGTATATAAGCTACGGAACTAGTATTTATATACAATCTCGTATAAAACTGTAATTTTTACATCAATCAAGTGATGTTTCCCATTGCGACGGTTGTTAGCTTTTTTGTAATTGATCGAAAACTTGGATCGACTCAAGGTGAGTGTACCTCTAACTACCACATCATGGTGACCGCCTAAACTTTGACATATCTTAGCTACAATAAAAATGCATAAGAGGCGTCCAGTCATTTGCTGTCAGCTAACAACTGTGCATATATTAATATTATCTATATATACTTTGTGATTTTTTATACAAATTGATATTTGGTACAGTATCATACTAATTGAGGAGTAAAAGCTCATAAGTGCTGTACAATGCTGACTTTTAAGAGCCGAATAGTTTAAAATTTTATTCTTTTAAATACTTTACACAAATATTTGAAATTATAATAGTATTTTTAAGATTTACGCGAAAGGTTTTCTGGTGTACGACACTCTTCCAATTCAGCATCGTAAAGTAGTCCAGGCGTGCACTCAAGCACAACACCCATGCCATTCAAGCAGTAGTAGTATTTGGCTGGATCGGGATGTGCAATAAAATTGGCACCGTCAGCGGCGCAGTCAATATCGGCGCGCCTAGGTGGCACCTTCGAATACGATAGGATGTTGCGTGCAGACGCAGTTATCTAAAACGAGAACAGGCAGATAATTGAGTATAAATCCATATTCAAAATAATGTTTTTAAACTCACATTACAATTAACGTTCTCTACAAAATCACAGCAATTACATTCCTTATTGAATTGCAGCCCATTGGAACAAGTTTGTGGGTAAGCATTGCCATCCATACAAATGTAGTATTTTTCACAGGACGCTTTGCTGTTGATGAATGTAATATTTTTCGGATCATTGAATAATGTGCACATATTATCCACACAATCCACATATTGTGGAAAATCACAACGATCAGTCTCGACGTTGTATTGTAAGCCATCACGACATTCGCGAATAATTGGTATTTTAGCATAGCAGAGTACATATTTGGTGCAGGTGCGATCATAGCAGAAGGATGTTAGTGCATTTGTGCAGGTGGGTAAACATTTCGCCACATTTTGATAAGTACAGCTTTGCTCTTTTGCGTCGAAATAAAAGCCATAATCACATTTGCGCTCTACAGGTTCACCGCCCATGCATATATGGTATTTGGAACAGTCACCGAGATACGGTAAGAACACTCGATCACTAACGCCACTGCAAATGTTCACTGGATTGGGAGATGCGCTCAGTAAATCGAAAATGGCGCATGCCACTAAAATACTTAGTACATATTTCACTATATAAACGAAAACGAAAACGAAAACGAAAACGAAAACATTTAATATTTTATATTATTCTGAAAAAACAAATATTTTTTGAAATCATATATTTTCCAACCTCCAAAATATTCACAATTCAACTCACTTTTGTCTTTCTCTATTGATTTTGTGTATTCTATATCGTTGTAGGAAAGCCTTTTGAATGATTATTAATTAATTGGTTTTTGGCCATTTTATAGGTTCACGAAATTATTTCGGGTGGCGATATTTTAGTCATGCTCTGAAATATGACTAATTTTCATTAATAAATTGAAATATCATGTGATTGTAATAGTTATCGCATATCATTTTCTGCAAAAATATTAATAAACATGCAAAAACATGCATTTTGTGATAATATCTGGGTAAATAAGATCGAACAATTCTCAACAATATAACGGAAAACACAAAAATCGGATGATGTAACTGTGATAATGCAATACAAGTGTTAATATCCTGTTTATAAGTGAATTGAAACACTCTCTATATGCTATTAATGCACTTAAGGGGTTAGGTCAGTTTAGACACTTCAAGAAGGGCTTACATTTTACATTTTATTTTGGGAATAAAGAAAAATGAATCGACTTTCTTTCCTTCTGGCTTTATTAAACATGTATTGGAGTGTACTAAAAAATGGTTATTTTGACATCTTGATACAAAATATACTACTTGATACTACTTAGCCAATATTCGGTATCATCCACCGATGGCGGTGATTCCAAAAACTCGTGCTATCTGCAACAAAGTAAAAAAGAGGATCTTAATCTACATAAGACTTGTTAGTAAAGTATGCATGTTGCTCGCTTTACAACAATTTTTCGCAAAATGGCGAACTTGTTAAAAATGTTAAATTGTGGAAAATGTTAAATTTAAGAATGAAAGAATTAACAGTAAATTATAAAAAAGCCCTACAAAAAAGGTAAAATTTTTGAACGAAAGAATAAACAGTAAATTTTTTACAAAAAAAACAATTAGCATTAATAAGAACAAAATGGCAGGTAGTTTATTAGCTATTGTGAGGCTATAGTTAAATTTCAAGTGGATACATACGTTTAAAGTTTTACCTGCTGATAAGCTGACTAGCCCGAAGCCTTCACCACCACAGCGGGTTGGACAGGAGAAATTTTTTTTCACCATTCTACGAATTAAATAATGTCTTTATTACTCTAAAGTTTAGTTTAAGCCAAAAAAGTTAGATTTTTTTTTAAATCCCGAACTGGCCTAACCACTTAGTCCACTTGGTTCTGTATTGCATTAGTATCTTCAGATCAAAATCGCTCAATTTGACTGGTAATTGAATTTTTTTAAACGTAGAAAACAAAGAGAAACAGGCTTAGAGAAATTCCTCAACTTTAAGAATTAATTTTTAATTTCGATAATTTTAAGGAAATTGATCATTGTGTCAAATTTCAGCTACGGTAAAAAATTAGTTCATGTTTGTGGTGTTGATACATCTCGGCATTAAAAATCCCTATTCGATGTCACATGTTCTATAATGCAAGAAAGAGCAAACAGTTCTCGAAAAGCGCTGAAACTCTTAAAATACATTCCTATTTACAAGCAGTTGAATTAAAAGTTTTCATAATTGATTTTCATTTAACCTCCACCTCTTTATTTAATTCCTTATCGATCAGTAAAAGTTCCCTATATTTTAATCATTTCACGTAGCAAAATATCGGAGAACTAACAAATGTACATATTCATTTAGCATTTATGAATGAGAGAAAATTAATATTTTTTAAAGATATTCTCTTTGCTGCGGCAAGCACCCATATCCATGTCAAAGAACAGATTGGCAGCACAAGTCATAAGGGCACCCTTACCGTTAACACACATGTAATATTGATTAGGGTTTTCGTGAGCAATATGCTGAATGCCCACACTGGGGCAGTTGATATCAACCATGCGTGGAGCGATCATGGCAGCACTTTGGAAGGAGCGTGATTTACCTGGAGTGGTAATCTGCAAAGCATACAATAGAATATGATAGTGGCGTACGACATAGTGTGCATATCAATTAGACTCACAGTGCAATTAAATTTGTTTCGACGGTCGCAATAGTTGCCGAGAGGATTAAATATCAAACCGGCGACACAGTTTTGGGGTTGTGGCTGGCCATTCATGCAGATAAAATATCTACACGAAAAATTTATCAATATAAAATTATCAATAATAATTAAGAAATTGTAAATATTTCTCCAATTACTCTTCTACTCACTTCGAACACGACGATTGGCTGGGAACGTAGACAATATTATCTGGATTATCATAAATGGAGCAATGGTTCGCCACACAATCCACATTTTGGCAATAATCGCAGGTTTTGAAGACTGGATTGAATTGTAAATCATCCGCGCATTGTTTTAGCAATGGTGTACCAGCAAAGCAGAGTACATATTTGTTGCAAGTCCTTTCCAAGCCTACCGAAGACAATTTATTTGGGTCACATGACAAGCAGGACGCGTTGGATACTTCACATGATTGAGTATTGCCATTGAAAAAGTATTTATTACGACATTGCTGAGCGATTGGCTGGCCATTAATGCAAATATAATAGTTGCTACAGTTAGTAATATCCGCTACAAAAATGTTGTCGGCCACACCTTCACAAAGATTAATGGACGTTGCATTAGCGGCGACGATGATGCCAAAGGTTGCCAACAAACTTGTAGCGTAGTAACGATTCACTAAAAGAAATATTATTAGATTGAATGAGCAGTATTGCAACAAAAGGAACTCACTATTTGCTGTAAGAAGTTGTTATAAGTTCTAGGTGTTTATGGTTGCCGCGTTACAAACAAGCGATGGCAGCCTTTATTGTCGTCAAGTTGTACTGCAGAGGATGTACTGTTTGTTACCTTTCGTGTGGGTTCATTTTTATATTCTTGCTAGCAGCATTTCATAATAAATAACAGTTCAAAGATGCTATCAATTTTTGATCTTATCAAAACATGCATATGTAGTCTCAAATAGGAGCACATGCGCAAACTAACTGTATATATATGTACATTTATAAGTGTTAACCGTGAGTTTTTGTTGGCTTTTACAAAAATTTATGTGCGAAAACATGCATAAGTGTGTATATATGTGAGCAAATATACAATTTCCCAAACATTGAACTTCAAAAAATTATCATTACAGGTTCATGGTTCTAAGCAATGAAAACATAGTTTACAAAATGATTGAATAAATTAGTTTAACAATACCACAAAGACTTATATCATATTAACTATATGTATACATTGAAAGATTTTATAATAGAATAAAAGAGAAGGTTTAATTAATACGAGAAATCGGAGCAGAAGCTCAATCAAACATCTACAAGTACCCTAGTATTAAATAAAAATATATTATATATTATATATATTATATACTAATGTAATATATTATATAAATATAATATAGTATTAAATATATATATATATATAATATTCGCATTTATTATTTTATAATAAATAACTCTTCATTTACATGAAAACTATTAATAATATTGTTATCAAACATTCACTGTTATATATTAATTATGAATACGATTTTAACAATGAACTTTAAACCACACTACGATTAATCGGGAAACCTTCAAACAAAATGTTTACATATATCTTTACTTATTGCTGCGATTCTTTTCAGTAATTCATGTTTTTCTTCTTGATAGCGCTATAAACACGCTTCTTCAACAATATCTACTTACTGTTGTATTCGTACATAAATTACAAGTAATCATTTTATGTTAACAACTGATAACTCAATTCAAGTACTTTGCGCACTTCTATCACTTCATGCGCACAAGTTCAATGCTATTGAATTCCTAATGCAAAAATCAAATAACACTTTTCGATTTAAAAAAAATTTTTTAATTTTCAAGTACTATAATGAATGAGCACTCATTAATTATGTCAATTACTCATAAATATTACTCTTGTTTTCAAGTGCTGACGAACATAGCAATTTGAGTTATCACTGAACTTTGGAAATACGCTTACCACGAATACGAATTGACTACATATTTGGAATTTTCCGATGCTTCTTCCGGCGGAAATGTGATATGGTATAATATGTATAATATCAAATTTTTGTGCTATAGAAAATTAACGAAAATTAAAAATGTAAATAAGCAAAATTACTATATGGGCTTAAAAATCTTTGGACTAACGGAACGGTCTGGAATACAATTGTTCTTAAGTGCCTGATTTCCAAGTGATGTTACCTCTGCCATTTTTGCTTACAATGGGAAAAGTGAATTGCGTATTTTGATAAAACATTGTTTCCTAATGGAAAGAAACACCGTTGATGCAAAACGATGGCTTTGTTGTAGCAAATCAGTCCCGGCGTATTCAATGGTCAAGTACTGGTTTGTTGAATTTGAGCACAAATGATGCACCCCGTTTAAGAAGTCCACAAGAGGCAATGATGCCAGAAAACATCGTGAAAATTCATGAAATTTTGTTGGGTGACTGTGAAATGAAACTAAGTGTGTCGTTGAGCCAAGATAACACTCCGGCTCATACAACGTTTAATACGACTCATAAATATAAGGAATAATACTATGAAATAGTTTCACCGTGTTCGCCAGATTTGGCTCCCAACGACTATTTTGTCTTTGCAAGATTCAGACTTGGCTCGCTGGAAAGAGATTTTATTCAAGTGAAGAGGTCACTGTAAAACTCTTTCAACAAAATCAGTTCTGTTGCACACATGTTTTCTTATATTGATAGATTTTACGAGAGCATAACAGACTGCAGACATTTATCTTAGTTATTATAATATATAAACTCAGCAATTGTGCTATAAGTTCCGTCTAGGATCGCAAATCTCTTTAAATTAATTAAAGAAATTATATTTTATTAGAACTCTAACAGACGGCAAGTAAAGCTCAGTTTCAAAAATATGCACATGCGCATACGAGTATTTTTGCATAATAATCAAAACATAGAAATAGAAACAAGTAATACAGCATCGCAGCAAAAGCAGCATCTTTTCAAGCACAACGATGTAACAAACAAGTGGCGAGATGTCAAAATCGCATGAAAAGCTTTAAAGCTACTAAAAATTAACGAGAGGCCAGACACTGCAGAAAAGCACCAAAACCGTAATGAGATGGAACACTTTGCATATGATTTAGTCCTTTCGCAGACAGACGACCGACAGTAGCGCGAGCCAACAAATCGAGTAAGACTCCGCCAGTGTATAAAATTTACTCGCGTAAAAAATAGTTATCCAAATATATAAATATACAAAGAAAAAATTAAGTATAAAAAAATCATTGCTAGACTGCCATATAAGGTTGAATATTCAAATGAAATTATTCAGAAATATTATTATTTAAGCAAAACTCGAAAACGTGACAATCGAATAGCAAAAAATGCTGCATTTCACAATGAGAAGTGTGTGAAAATGTATTGCGAAGTTGGTAAGAATTGAGTGCAAGTAGGTAAAAGCCGAGGGAAATTTTCAAGGACTCATCGGGACAATCCACATGCATAGGCACACATGCATTCTAGTTAGAAAATGTGACAAGCAGCAGCGCCCTATGTGTTCAAAATAGTGTTAAAAGGAAAACAAAACATATAAACAGATTTTTATTTGTGTACAATTTTCGTGTATTTGCGTCCACCAGTCATACAAAAAAGACGGCAGAGTCAGACGAAACGTAAAAGTTGCCAAAACAAAGAAAAGTGGAAGACGAAACAACTGACTAATTGAAAGCGTGCTGCAGGCGAAAGTAGAAGTCGTGAGTGCAACTGATAACAAAGTAAGTATTTGAAAGGAAACAAAATACTTGCCACCATAAAGTGCATTCACAGTTAAAAATATGGTATATTTTACTTAGGATTTTATATTTTACGTATTATTAGTATGTTTAGGATACAAATATCAGTGTATATATACTAGAAATTTGGTTTTGATAATCATTTTAACTTTATCATATGAGCTTTTATTGTACTAACTAAGAAAAATAAATGTGATTAATTATCAGCCTTTTATAGGCTTTTCTATATTAAAATTTAACGTAAGTTCCATATGATTAACTAGGTTTTACTTAGAGAAAAATTTAAATCTTATTCGGATATGTCTAACCGAAAAATACTTACGAAATAATTAACGCCTAAAAAATATAAATAAACATTTATATAAATCAAACAAAAAAGTTATGGAAATGTTTTGAAAAATTTAACCAAAAATAATAGAAAATAGTAAAATTTACGTAATATTGACTAAATTATCAGTAACAAAATCAATTTTGCTTTATCCTTGTTAGTAGACTCCACAAAAATTTCAGTTATTTTAGTCATTTGGTCCTTTTTCTGATCTGCCACCATGTATACGCTATAGAGAACCATACATTTCCTTTTAATTTTACACAATATTACAAATTAATACTTAGCAATGTTATAACAGAACTCACATCGATCAACAGGGCGTATGAGTGACGGAAATTAATAATCATCCATAATTATTTTCTTACTTAGAAAAACCAATTACCATCATTTGATATTGAGTCTGTTTATAAAATTTAGCTAATAAATATAGTGCTCATATATTAATTTTAAATCAAGTTTAATAAACTTATCTGAAACTCGTGTGTAAGTCCACATTTAATACGATGTTATGTTAAGTAAGTAATTATATTTTTTCTAAAAAGTCAGTACAAAAATAACTGTTTGTTTGATCACCTTAATTTCTCTTAATTCTCACAATATTTTCCAAATTCTAAGATTTTAACAAAAGATGAAAAAATTTGTAAAACATTATTAAAGATAAGCATTTAATGCTGAATCATGATGCTTTGACATGATTTCAATTCAAGTATTGTCGTAATAATCATTAACATTGTCATTGACTATACGCATTGGCAAGGGCAGTAAGAACAACGTTGACTGTTGTAATAGAATAATGGCAAAAAGATGCGAGCTTCCTGCACCGTCAACATTAAACCGCCATGCTTTAATTACAACTAAAATGACCTTAATGCACTAAACGAATACACGGAATTATATATATATACGTATATATATACGTGTATGCGTGTGTATTCATATTTGAATGCGCTTGCACTTTTGCTTATGTACCTACACATAAAACAAAAAGTTGCCTGGCGTACATCTGTTATACATACATACATGCTTATGTTGTTTGTTGTTGTTGGCGTTGTGATTGTACGGTATTGTGAGGTTCAGGTCGTTGATAACTCTGAGCGAGCACTTGCACTTGAGCCACATGCACGACCTATAAAGCCACTTGAAGTACCACATAGGCGAACAACCGCACGACGGCAACCACTCACCTAGGTTATCAACTGGTTACCTTTGCTTGTGTTTACCACAGCAATTCTAACTGCATCGCATCTACAAAAACTATGCATACAACTTATATTACAGATTTGTATGCTCTACTTTTGTGCTCTGCACTTGAATGCATTTTAATTATTGACTTTTGCACCACAATCACTCCCACTATACACATACATAATTACATAAAAAAGTGCAAGCATAGAGCACCAATGAAAGTGTGACAGTTTGCAACTGAAAAATTATCTCAAACAAGAATTAATGTTATATGGGCATGATGTACATACTTAAAGGTTATTTACATATATACAAGTTTACATATGTAAATAAAGAAACGCACCTGCATTTGTTACATATGTATGTGCCATGCAAATATCAACAAAAATTTTACAACAATATAACAGTGTAGTGACAGCGTAGACAAGTGCAGCATAATGCGTGGGCGGAATAGCGTTTTTGGTCCTTTCTCTTTTTCTTTCGTATACAGTCGCAAATTAATTACATTTTCCTATTAGATGTTGTAGTTTCGCAATTAATGTCGCGATACGCGTACATGTGGCAAAACAAGTCATTTAGACAAATACCTATATGTATATACATGTGTAAGTGCTGTTAGGATTTAAAATATTTGAACACAAATATATTTTTAAAGACCAACATTAAATAATTTTCTAAACTTAAGTCGGCATTATAAATGGAGTATATATTACTCTTTAGTATATATTTTAAGGGGTACACTACTCTAGAGACATGAGTTTAAAGTCTTTTTTCGAATGCTATAATTTAAAAAAATTAAAAATTGGAAAATTGCTGCTATCGTACTAACCAAAAAAACAAAGAAAATTATATTTACGCTAAATTCCGAATATTGGAAAAAATAATAAATTTTTTTTACCATTTTTTTACTTTTCTGAATTAAAGTGGTAGGCATTTTTGGCTTTTAATTTGTTATAAATCATAGTCAGTACGATAGAGACATATGTAGAGAAAACTCACATCAGATTTCAAGTAAATCATTTAAGTATAACTTAAGAAATGATGATAAACCTTTTGGAAAAAGTAGTTTCGATAAGAATATATAAAGTTTCGACTAAAATTACGCCCAGTGTCAATCAGTCTAGCGGGTTTGCATATCGTGTTACTGAAATACCTGTATCTCCGGAAATGATTAAAATTTTAACAAATGTTCCTAAGGACATATTGGTAATAGGTTAAACTTTGAAAATATGAAAAATGTATTTTTTATTGAGTAGTCAAACGCTTACACTCATATTCTGATCATAATGTAGACACCTATTGCAAATTTTCAACAACTTTGCCAGCAGAATAAAAACATCTAGAATTTAAATGATAATTTGCTATAATAAGCTAAACTTTAATCTTAAAGTTCCCATTTTCAATTTTCAATTATATTTATACTACAACTAATTACGCGCAATATTGTGCCACAGCATTAAAGTGAACAATGTTCCCTAAATATAAACAAATAAAACAAATGTGAAAACTATAAATATTATACTACACAAAAAGGTGCCCACTGATGTCAACAGTTTTTTACTACCCTCATATTTGGAAAGAACATGTATATGTTAGTAAAAAATATGAACCTACAAATAACATCGTTGTGTTTCTTTTCATTTATTTATATATATTTGTTTTTTTTTTTCATTTAAGCGAAATTCATATGTGACAAAGTACATTGCAACACCTAAACGCTTCCATCCACACATTTGGACACCGCACGCAAAATCACACAGCAGGACCACTGCTCAACAGCAATTGGCACTACCAAGTACCCAAACATCAAAATACTAATTGCTATGACTCTTAGCCTACACACACAAGCGCGCACACATTCACACATCCACGCTTAAATCGCAACAGGATCTCAAACCCACATCGTCTGGTTACTGTGCTGACTGATAATTCAATGGCAGTTTTTGTTGTTGCGACTGTTTTCTTTTACTTTGCATCAACAATCGCATATGGCAACGTTGCAGACAACGACGTCTGTGACTTTGTACAATTAAAATGCTACTCACTTGCTGCATCTTTTGTAGCAAGATTTGTTGGATACATGAATTACTGCGTGCCTTGTTTGCGCGTAGATTCACACATAAAAATATAAAGAAATATATGTACGTACATGCAGCTGTCTGCATGAAGGGATGTATATTACACGTACATATGTATGTATAGGTATGCGTCTACCGAATTTTTTTAGTTGTGTGTATGTATTTGTTTTGCTACGCTTGGAGACAGTCATATATAATTTTATATAGATTCTTACGCATAAGCAACATTCTTAAACACATTCATATATACACATCTAAGTATGTGTATATGTGTGTTTTGCAGTCAAAGCTTTTACAATGCTCCCTATTTGTGGCTCGCGTGGCTCCAAGCACTTACTCACACTTCATACTTAGTTTTTTTGTTGTTTTACGCTAGCGGCGAAAGTTATTTGATACATTCACTTGTGTTTGTATGCGATTCCTCAATCCACTGCAGTTGCGTTTGTACTAGGGCGCTGATATAGCGGTATGATTCACAATCAAAGGAGCAAACAAACATTTTGTAGTGAGGCGAAGTGTGAACACGAGATGTCAGATGATGCATTCCGATTTGCCCATGAGCTAAAAAGATGAACAACAAGAAATTAAATAATTTGTTATTAAATGAAACTATATTAATGAAAATATTTACTTAAATTTTAGTGTAGAAAAAATAGTAATATCTTTCTCAAACACTTTCTCATAAAATTATATAGCACGATGAAAGCTCAGTTTAGTGTTTAAAGTTTCGCCAGTAAATATGGAAAAAATTTTTAGTTTAAATTTAAATGCAAATATAAATTTTACACTTAAAAATTTTTTTTTATTTTAAAAAATGACAAAACGACTCCTTGAAAGGATTCCTTGATTTCATTCGAAAACCTTTCATTCTTGTGTGTTCTGTTGAAATCTGTTTCAAATAGTGTTCGCAATGGTAATAATTATTTCCCTTTCAGGTTAGACCAGTATAGAGCTCTCAATAAAGGCATAACTTTGACAATTTATTCCGGGAGTAAGGAGAAATGATTCGAATTTCTCTCTTTCCAGTTTTATTGAACATGTATTTGAGTTTATAAAAACATGACATTTTAATCCAAATTGGCGGCAATCTGGCCATTCTGCGGAGACACCTTTTTTAAGTGGGCCTTCATGGGCGACGGTGATTCTAGAAACTCATGCTAGCTGTAACAAAATAAGAAAGACTTGCAAGTAAAGTACATATATCTATAGCTATTACACAATTTTTCGCAAAATGGCGGACTTGAAGAAAGAGTCAAATTTTTGAACGAAAAATTACCATTAAATTTTTTATAATATTACATTAGAGAAGGGTTGAACGTTCCCTGTGCAAACCGTTTTTGTTACTTTCGGCCAAATTTTAAACATTCAAAGGTAAACAACATTGTAATATATAATGTACTATACGTATACGTGTATAAATACGAAATTTTTTTTTCTGGTTTTATTTTTCTTTTTACTTTAAAATTGAACTTTCGAATACAAGTATGTATTTTTAAACACATTGCAATTCAAAACACTGCTCTCCTAACCAATATGCAAATCTAATTGCTTAACAAGTATTAAAATGTAATTCTTGAATTTTCTCCAGCTGTTAGCCACTCATACATAAAATAACTATTTACAATTTGCAAATTTTAATCTCCTTAATTGTTTATTATCGCATAATTTCACCATTAGAGTCACAAACCAGCTGTCTAAGCTAAATCAAAATAAAAATCCCAACATAATCATACTGGAAGACTGGACACACACATGAACTGACAGCTAAATACCGCGTCGTGGTCCTCATTTTCCCAGATGACTAACAATCATTTAATATTCAGTTAATTTGTTATTCCTATGCTATCCATTTTATGACGAAAATCGCGCGATTGATGCTTAAAGCCATTGAAGTTATTTCCATAGCCGTAAATTTATGTAGCGTCTACTACAGCCTCCTTTAAAACGGCAACGCTTATTTTTTCATTTCAGCAAAATAGTTCATTGAACATGAGGTTGGCCACCTCTGCGATGCTATGTTAGGGTTGTTTCTTTGTTGTTTCTTTGTTGTTTCAAACTTGACAAACGCTTCCTTTGTGCTCCATGCCGATGATGGAACGTCTAGCTAAAAATACTTGAGTGCAGTGGAATGTATGCGTAAGACAATGCGTGTGGAATAGAACATAGTACACAAATAAATGTTTGCGTATAGTCTGGCGCTTAAACTCACGAACGACCAATAATTCGCAGCAGCTAGTCACAATACCCAAACAATCGACAGTACGCAACACCTAATCGTTTAAGCCATGCACTCCTTGCTGCTGCCCATTGACCTTGTGTTGCGGTTGACATTTGGCAGTTGCTCCTGCTGTTGTTGTTGTTGTTGCTCTTGTTCCTCTTGCTGCTGTTGAGTTAGGGAAAGTGCGCGAATATTGACTTTCACTAAAGGTTGTAGCCGTGCGACGACGCCTTAAAAGGTATCCAGAGCGGTTGACATTGTCAGCCAAGTCAGTTAAGTCACCAGTTAATGACTTCCCATCTACCTACTCGTGAAATTTTGCTTTGTCTAAAGTCGTCGGCGCTTAGATGCCAATACACAGACAAAGCATTGGATATATACAAAACTTTTGCAGTTAATAGACAGTTGCTCTTTGTTCCTTTTCATGATTTTGGATATTATTACATCTTCAATTGTTTCTACGGTTGAATTATACTTTGTGGGAGGAAGGAAAAAAGGTACGGCTTTGATAGCTTTCTCAAAGATTTTCGCATTTACTTAGCTTTTGGCTACTACTTATTGTAATCTAGTGTATTGTTGTATTTATATCGCAAAGTTTTAAGGCTATTGATCTAAATTAAAAGCTCTTTGATCTACATTAAAGGTGACATTATCAGGTTTTAAGATAGTTCAGTCACATACGAACTAATCACGATCGCGTTAAAATATGGTTATGACCGGCATACTGGCTTTACTCTATAATTTATTTTATTTTACTCGGTTTTTTTTTGCATTGGCAATTCATTCTTAGCACGTATGCAAATAATATCGATTGTATTAAAAGGATTATTCTTTCATATTATATTCTATAGTTAGACGACGGAAATGCACTTCTGGATAGACAAACGCTCACAGCAATGCGGTTTCGGGAGATCTCGAGTTGCAGCCTCGCTCTCTGGTGCCGGCGGATCCGGAGTGGGTCTCAGTTTTGGTCATCCACCGCGTCGTATAAGCGGCGGCAGTGGCAACAAAGCGAACAGTAGAAGCAATGTATTGCCAGACTGTCATCACAGCACCGCCGCAAGCAGCAGTGGCAGTCGTAGCCATCAATATCAACAGGCGCAATTGCAACACCACCATCAACTGCAGCAGCAACAGTATGCCAATAACAATAATAATTTCAACAGTGGCAACAATTGTCAACAATCAAATACGCACAGCAGTAACAATATCAATTATACAGATACTTTTAACACCGCCAATGCAACAGCCTCAGGCGCCACCATGCAATCGACCACATCGGCGACGCTCAATAACAATCCCCAGCAGTACACCTACCAGCAAACGCATCAGCATGGCAGTGGTTCAATGCGGACCCATCATGCGCCCGGCAACAACAATTTAATGAGCAACAACAACATCAGCACTTCTACGTCCACAGCCACGGGGACTGACGTGCGCGGCATCACACCAGCAACGCAAGATTTTAACCAACGCGCGGGTGCACTGCTACAAAACAATGCAGACATACCGAATGCACCGCTGTGTCAGCAACACGTCAATCAAGGCTATGATATGCGCAGCTATCATCATCCTCAATTTGGCAATATGTCCGTGCGGCACTATCAATATTCGGGCAGGAATTGTAATGGGCCAACGCATGTTAACTCAAATACCCCGACACATGCATATCGTAATGGCAATAACAGCGGCGCAAGGACAATAGTTGGCGCTGCTCATTCACAGCACATGGACCAAATGACATATCGACAACAACATAACAGGTACTCACTGCAATTATGCAATTAATAAATTCATCACTTCTAAGCTTTCAATTAATTTTTCAGTCAATCTGCTGCAGCATGCGCTCAGTCGAATGAGTCTATAATGGGTGGTTCCGCGCCTATTTCCACTAATACCACGAATACAGCCAGCTACGCGGTAGCTAACACAGCGCATCGCTATAGCTCGGCAGCCATAAATATGCGCACCAGCAATATGACGGTAGACGCGAACGGCGGAGACGCTCAGCTGTTACCTTCGCACCTTAAGTGTGGCATGTGTGCTTCGCTAGTGCTGGCCTCCCTCTTTGTGGCGGGCGCAAAATTTTATTTCGATCATCAGGGTACTGGTTTGGAAGTGTTAATTTTTTGTGCTTTTTCTGCTACTTTCTTCTTGGCCGCCTGTACTGTTTCTCTATGTCGCGTACCAAAAGGACTATTGCCTAGCGGACGCAATGCAGTGTTGGGAGCGCAACAGCATGTTGATGCCGAAAGCGCGATACATTATACACGTCCACCATACGGTAGGCGTGATATCGTGAGTGCTGATGGTAGTAGTGAATTAGTTGGTTCAGACGATATACATGGTGCACCTTTGTGTGGCCAATTGCAGTTGATTGAGGATTCGGCAAATGCAGGACCACCACCATATCATATAGCAATATACTTTCCTGAGACAGAGGGCAATGGAAAGGGCAAAGACGCACAGATAGATGACGAATCACCGCCGCCGTCCTATGATAAAATACTTATCTAAATCTATACAATTCATAGTAACAATATATGTGTAGATGTAGGAGAGAGGTACAAGTTTTGACAGCAGAAAAAATCAGCATTATTGTTGCCTAGATGAAATACTCATCATAATTTTCTCATACTAAAGACATAAATAATTCTTATCTTCCAATAACAAACAATCTTACTTCTGATTAGTAGATGGACGAAATCGATTTGACAATTTGATTATATATGGAATCGACGGGTTAAGAAAACGCAAATTTTCTTTTAATAATGATCGTCTCAATCAAAGCCATTATGGAAAATATCTTCTAACTCTTCACGCAATACATAATATTTGCATAATCCTCCATTCCGCTTCTTGGAGAGACGAAAGTCAAATTTAAAAAAATGGTCTGACGGTCAAAGACATAAGCGATATAGTATTATTGTTATTTGATTATAGTTAGTAATAAGTGCCATACCTCTTCTTCATCGACATCACCTTAATATAAAAACGTCACAGATATATATCCATGCCGATTAAGCTACTTCACGTCATCTCTCTCTAACTACAAACTTCTAAAATCTACATTTTTATGTATGCTCAATATTTTTATATACACTTTTTTATTCAAACTAAACTGCTACACAATAATCTATAATAATATACATAAATATATATACGAATGCTCACATAGTGTAAATAATGAATAAGTTCACATATATCAATCTATTCAAAATAAAAACTTTATTAAAAATTATTAGTAAAATAATGAGTTTGTGGAAACAAGTATATACTTCTGTACATATTATAAGCTAAAAGATTTTAATTCAATTATCAGAAATAAAAAAAAATATGACTTGAATAATATTCTACGAAAATATACACATACTGTATGTATGCAAAACAATGCTCAAAGGGGAATAAAATGATGATGATAAAACGTTAAATCTATGTCTTCATTAAATTGATATTTGCCAAATTTATAAAATCATCCAATATTAAAAGCGAGAAATTAACTAGAATTTCTATTTAGCAATTAATTATATTTGTAAGCATAGCTTTAAGTAAGATGTTGGAAAAACGTTATATGAATACTGCGATTGGAAACTTTCTATAATTTAAAAAAAAGACCTGTCATTTGGTTCTGTGATATGATATTTACGAGTAAAACAAATAATACAAAAAAACTTAACTCAAATTAACAATGATATATGCAATTAACATACATATATGTATTGTATAATAGACATTAATGAGACACAATATTATACAAGCGTACTATAATAAGTCATATTTAGATGGATACCTAACTGTAATATTCAGTTCTTAAAAGTAAGAAGATGAGCGCACAGTAAATAACATTCAAATATATATAATTTCTAGCATATAGTATATTGTACTATAATATAATACTTAAACAAGTTGAAAATTTTGTTTGAAATTAAATTATGTTAAAATGCATGAACATATAGGCGAGTATATATGCATATATTTGATTGCGTATATATAAGCTAGTAAGTATAATATATAATTACGTAATTTACGATATTTAAGAATGTATGGAGTGAAAATGTTTTAGAAATGAGCTATTAATGAATGACTTCTATGCAGGGTCAATAATCGAAAATTTTGAAAATAAATTCAACAATAAATACCTAAATAACGAAAAAAGATTCACATTTTATGAATTGCTGTACTAGCAAGATGGGTTTGTATTATTACACAAATACATTAATGATCGATTTATAACTATGCAGTAAGTTAACAAAATGATAGATATTAAATTTCAAAATCAGCATAAAAGCTTACACGTTTCCGTAAAATGTACACATGTAAGTAAATACGCTTATATTGGAATATCAAAACGCCTAAGCCTTAGCTTTGCAACAGTAAGTATTATATAGATACATATGTGTACTTGTATGACCATGTTTAGAATATACACGTATAAATACCTACCTGTTAGCATGCCTATATTCAGCTATCCACATCATAAGATTTTTACATAAAATATTTGCATTGAAATGTTTCTCATCTGATATGTTATTATAAACAGTTGTGTAATGAATTCGTACACTTAAGAAAAGCTGTGTAAACAGAAAACAATTTCAATTGTTGCAATTTGGTGCAATGACCGGTAGGTTAACGACTTTTGCGAAAAAAAGATTGAAACAGTTGTAAAAGCAATGATGTACATATGTACTTACAAACATGAGCATACGCTTTTATGTGTTCAAATTATTCTTTCATGTGATTTTATTTGTCTTTTTAAATATATTTGAAACAACATCCGCTTCCGCGATTCTATATCCTCATTGTAGAATTTTCAAAAGCGTATTCCACATTTGCTAACACTTTCAGTACTTGCTCATAACAATAATATATAAAACATTTGTCAACACTGTAATGCTGACCAACCAAACGAGGAGACGTGTACAAATTCAAAATACGCAGAGTGGTAATCAATATTATTTAAGTAAGTAAGCTTTATTTCTCTATTTGTTCTATGTTGATAAAATACGTAACACAAATGAAAAAATATAAAATAATGAAGTTTGTATGTATTTAAAAATTACGTTTGCCTAGTAAATGTTATAAAAATTGTGCAATACCAACATTAATTTAAAGGTAACTATACCTTAATTTCATACTATTGGCAACCCTACGGATATACGTATCAGGAACACTGTAAGTTAAAGTCTCCATTTTTCTTCCCATCGGCATAATCGTCATAATCGTCATCAACATTTGCTTTTAGTGAAAATTGTTCGAAAGTGTCGTTCATTTCATTTTACATTTAACTGTCGAGACAAGGTGTTTAGTTTCTTAAGAAGTTGGTTTTATTCGACGGGAACGTGAGCAAAGATACCATAAACAGATAGTAAAACATGAAGTTCGTAATTTGTTCGCTGCTACTGGTAGCAGTCGTTGCCTCGGGTGTGTACGCCGATGAAGAAGTGAAAATTGAAGATGGAGTACTTGTACTGACTACAGGAAATTTCGATGAAGTCATAAAAAACAATGAATATGTGTTGGTGGAATTTTGTAAGTACTAATTAATATTCGATTTCATTATAATTTACAATTTAATTCGATTAAATATTAATCTGTACAAACTGATTACAAATGTAGAAGGAGGTTATAAATTAAGATATAAACGTTATATTTAGAGATGAAATTTACTATATATATAGATATATAT
This sequence comes from Bactrocera minax, assembly GCA_021498325.1. Lineage (NCBI taxonomy): Eukaryota > Metazoa > Arthropoda > Insecta > Diptera > Tephritidae > Bactrocera > Bactrocera minax. Next base: position 41,067 of record JAKEEE010000169.1, on the reverse strand, counting down.
ATATATATATATATATATATCAGGAAGTGCATTTAAGATTTATGGAAAATTATATGGATGTCTACTTTTCCCATTGGCCATTTTATGAGGGGAATGGTTTAGTACTTCATGGATTCCCTTTCTTAATGTTTTATTCTTTAATGCTCTATGCACTTAAATTTGTATTCTTTATTGTCATTCATATCTCTACAGTTCTGTGAGTTTGCAGTATTGAAGTATATATAAATCTTTGTCGCGTCTTCTCTTTCACGCTTTCTACCGGCTTACAGTAGATTTTGTATCCGTTGTCATGTTGCTTGCTCTCCAACACCAATGCCTTATGTAGTGCGTTTATACGAAAAATTCTAGTGACGTGTCAATTTAATAACCACCTCGTTTATATTTCTTATTGTCCATTACTGGAAGATAAGTGATAATAGGTAATTTTAATAACAGGTTTTTAGATAAATTAACAGAAAATTTTAAATTTATGCATAAAATAAATCAGATACACGATTCCGATCCGATTTAACTATTATTTAATTTTTTAAGTCGCCAATTTTCATAAGTTGCATTCGAATGTTCAGAATTACAGAATTTATGAAAATATTACAAGTTACTTATTTATATACATATATACATCGAATATTGCACAACTGTCACCCCCATCTCCGGTCCCTTACATGCGTCTTGGCTCTTGGCTCTTGGCTCTGTAGGTATGTACATACATATGTATATAGTCTAAAAAAAATTCGTTTCCTAAACTAAGCTGACACCTAACAATTTACTAATGGGTTTTTCATCAAAATACATCTTGTATGATTATCAACCAATAGCAACTTAACACCTAGGTTATATTTGATAAAGAAATTATAATATCATCTTTAAATGCGAATACATGCATTGTATTCCTCCACAAATAATCTCAGTTGACGAAAACAAGTTGTCCGCAGACAAGAATAGCAAAACCTTCGAGGATGACGTGTATTGTTGTCAATTGCAATGCGTGCTGAACCATATGTTTACTTCACTTTTATTTTATTAAACTTTCCAGAAATTAATTATTTGATGTATTATAGGATTCATCTTATTTCAGCTTGCGCTTATCTCTTACTTATTTTGTTATTGTACATTGTACAGTCGCTTTACTATGTGCCATTATCACAATATCATCTCCATTTTTTATACACGTATAATTCACAAAACACTCACAAATGTGTTTCCTCTCCACTGCCTTGGTATAAGCATTTATTAAAGGTCAACGTGGCAATAGCTATCATATTTGATGAAAGTTGTTAAGTGGAGGAAAGAAGAAAGAGGAATTTGTTAGAATGCAGAATTTTTATGCCAAGAAATTTTTTTTTACTTCTATTTCCACTGCAATCAATAGTATTTATTGTGGAAATTTTTTACATGGCCTCTTAGGCTAACAAATTTTCTGTTTTATGTCTGTGTCTGATTTCTTTTTACTATAAACCGCAAACCCGGCTTTTTGCATTATTATTATTTTTTTTAACTCTGAAAATCGCTAATAAAGCTTGAATTGATTTCACCATTTTTATACTGACTTAAACATTTTACCACTAAATTGGAAGCTTTTAAATTTGTTTTTGTTTTTCAATTATTAATGCATACTCAATTTTTTTTTTATCGGTATATGCCTATTCAACCGTTTGTTGTTGACTTTTTGTAACAATGTCAAAAGCTCACCACACGCATAATATCTTCAAGTTCATTGACCTATAAAAGCGATTACACGTAAAAGCCAAGCTACTGTTTATATTGTAGTTCCAAAAAATGTTTTCTATTCAGTTAGCTAAGTTATATGCATTTTTAGAAACATAATAAATATATTTAAAAAGTCATGTAGTGCCACGTCTGCTCTCATTTCCTACATATAATAATAATAAGTATCTATTTATCTCTGATCATTTGGTCAAGTATGAAATTTATATTTGAATGCTTGCAAATGCGAAGTTATCTACCCACTCTGTAAATAATTAAATAATGCTATAATCAGCATCAACTTGGCTCCTAATGGTGTCCTTAATTCAAACTCAAGCAAGCATTCACATTTACATAAATGTTATAGGTACCGCATCTAGATATATAGTGCTTTGAATTAATTATTTTGTTGATGTTTTAATTTATTCTAATTTAATAATGTTTGTTTTACGAGAAATTATAAATGTACTAAATAATAGCCATCAAAATAAAATAGAATGTATTTGTATGCATTAAGGAAAATAAGTTAAAAAATTAATTAATAAAAATTTAGTAATAATGTTTACGTAACAATAAAATTGCACTATATGATTACCTTTCAAATATTTATAACCATTTAATAGTTGTATATTTTATACTAAATTGAATGTATTAATCATTCGAAGAGTGTTTTTTTCCATAAATAAGTATGCAGAAATAATGCATTTATAATCTTGCTATATAATAACAAATAGTTATTCCACAGCTATATTGATGAAGTTAACCTTATCATTTATTAAAATAAGCAAAATAAATGATATAACCACTAATATTATTATAAATTCTTGCTTAGACGCTCCATGGTGCGGCCACTGCAAGGCACTTGCACCCGAATATGCTCAAGCCGCACAGACTTTGGCCGAAAAGGCGTCCTCCATCAAATTGGGTAAGGTCGATGCGACAGTAGAAGGTAATTTGGCCGAAAAATTCCAAGTACGTGGTTATCCTACACTGAAGTTCTTCCGCAATGGTGTCCCCGTCGAATACAGCGGTGGCCGTCAATCAGCTGATATCATTTCATGGGTCAACAAGAAGACCGGTCCACCAGCCAAAGAGTTGAAGACTGTTGAAGAATTTGAAAAATTCTTGAAAGACAATGAGGTAAGTTTGGTTATAAAGAAGCATACATATATATATATATATTTTTTTAAAAATAAATTTATAACAAATGAAAATTTTATGAATACAATTTTGTTTCCTTTTAATTAGATCGCAGTTGTCGGCTTCTTCAAGAACCAGGAATCCGATGAAGCTAAGGCTTTCATCTCTGTTGCTAATGCTCTTGACACTTTCGTTTTTGGTCTTATCAGTGATGATGAACTTATTTCCCATTATGATGCTAAAGACGGTGCAGTTGTACTATTCAAACCATTCGATGAAAAAAAAGCAGTATACGAGGGCGAGCACACTGTTGAAAATATTAGGAAATTCGTACAAGTACAATCTTTGCCCTTGATTGTAGAATTCAACCACGAATCAGCCTCCAAGATTTTTGGTGGATCAATCAAATCGCATCTCCTCTTCTTCGTCTCAAAAGAAGATGGACATATTGAAAAGCATGTTGATCCATTGAGGGACATAGCCAAGGATTATCGCGAAGACATTTTGTTTGTCACTATTTCTTCAGATGAAGAAGAGCACCAACGTATCTTTGAATTCTTCGGTATGTCCAAGGAGGAAGTACCAACTATTCGTTTGATCCGCTTGGAAGAAGATATGGCCAAATACAAACCCGAAAGTAATGACCTGTCTGCCAGTACCATCAAAGATTTCTTGCAGAAATTCATGGACGGCAAATTAAAGCAACATTTACTATCGCAAGAATTGCCTGAGGATTGGGATAAGAACCCTGTTAAAGTGCTGGTCGCCAGCAACTTCGATGATGTCGCTTTGGATAAGAGCAAAGATGTGCTTGTTGAATTCTACGCCCCATGGTGTGGTCATTGTAAACAATTGGCTCCTATCTATGACCAACTAGGTGAGAAATTCAAGGACAATGAAAATATTCTTGTGGCTAAAATCGATGCTACTGCCAATGAGTTGGAGCACACCAAAATCTCGTCATTCCCCACCATCAAACTTTACCGTAAGGGTGATAACAAAGTTATCGATTATAATTTGGACAGGACTTTGGATGAATTCGTGAAGTTCCTGGAAGCTGGTGGTGAAGTTTCACAGGTAAATTTTTTTTATAAATATCAAAAACGATTTTTTTCTAGAACACATGATATAATTAAGTTCAGACAATAATATTTAAAATTTTATAAAATTTTAGAGCGGTGAATCAGAAGAAGAGGTGGTGGAGAAACCCGATGAACACCAAAAGGATGAATTGTAAATATTTAACTTAAACCAACTTAAAAATAAACTGAACAGCAGCAATCAGCAGCAACAACAACATTTACATTACCACCTTTAATACGAATCATGTTATAAATATTTTACAAAAAAAAATGCAACGGAACATTCTTACTTTTGTGCAAGTGCATTTCCTTCTTATCTGCTGCACCATTATAGCTTTTCAGAGGTTTACAAAATTACATTGAAATGTGTTCTTACCAGTAAAAAATCAACCAGAAAAAAAAACGAAAAGAGGAAGGACAACGTCAGCAGATCTTTATTTTTTTTAATAATTACAATAAATAATTTTTTGTATTACGTTTTAAGTAACTTAAAAACAAAACAAAATGATAAATCAAAATTACTACATTTGCTATTCTTTTTGTAATTGTGGTAATTTTTTAAATGAAGTTAGTATTTTTTCTACTCAAAAAAATAAGTGTCCGCCAATATCTAAGTATATCGTAAGGTATAATAAATCAGAAAGTGTGAGATTTATTTGTTAGAATACGTGGGCTACGAAGGGCTGTCATCTCGCACAATTTTCAAGTATGTTTTTATTACTTACACATTACAAATGATGCAAGAAAACTGGCGCTTCCGCGTGACCTTCAACTTGGGCGTGATAATATTGAATAATTTTTGCTGTATGATATACACATACATACTGTAATTTAGAAATCGCCTCTATTATAGTTTTAATATGACTTCTCATATTTAAGTGTATCAAACAAAATTTAAAATTAAATAAAAAGATAATGAAATAGAAAACATCATGTGAAGGTTTTAAAATATTTCCTTTTGACGAATATTTACTGGCAAACTACGATCCGTTGGTGGCAAAGCGTGGGTTAAATAGTTTTGAGAGAAAACGATAAATAATAAATTAAAAACTACAACTTTCATATATTTCTAGTAAAATAGAAATTTTGTTTATACCTTTCTGGTATTATACAATTTCGTATGTATGAGAAATTAAAAAAGAAATCGAAAATTAATACCTAATCATTTTGAGCTTCCACAAGTTTTTCCAGCATACGGAAAAAGCAATAACGGCTATCAAACTCCATGTCGTACCAAAAATTGACTGCTATGCATTTATGACTTTGTTGTACATGGTGAAACCAAAAATTGGGCAAAAACAAAATATCACCAGCGCTTACACGTACATGCAATGGTTGGCTATTTGCATATTGCGGATATTTGTGGAAATCCGGTGCTAAGGGATCAATACTTATCCACTCTGTTCGTAACGGTTCGTTTTCATTATTGTCCAATTGAACGTTTAGTACAGGCTCGATATAAAACTGGCCCGATTCATTCCGTTGGTATTTTCCAACAGGGTAAAGCTGACGCGGAATATTTACTACTTGGTGTGGTGGTAGTAAAATGAAGTCTTTGTAACCTGATATGACGCAGTATAAATTGTCAAATGGATCTTTATGCATAGATGTAACTGCACGTTTATCACCCATCCAAAAATTCACCAAAGGAGGACCATTCAAACATTGCTCTGCAAAGTCCAAATCTTTAATATAAATATCATTAGCCAACTCTGGAAAATCAGTTGTAAAATTTGAATTTTGTTTTTGAATGTAATGTATAGGTCCAGTGGGGTCGTCTAGTTTTTGCAAGAAATCGCTCATGCACATTTTTTCTTCAAGGGGTAGTACGAAATACTCAGTTCCACTTTGTTTGGCCAAACCGTCCGCGTAACCATTAGGTGTTGTAGTCACATCTAATAATTTCTTACCAAGCACTTGCTCAAGGTAAACCGAGTCCCACTTTTGTACCGCTGGCCAATGTTTCACCGCATTTCTTATCACCACTGGTTGGTTTTTAGCGAAGAAATCTCGCGCAAAAACAAGCGATTCTGGTGTTTTATCTAGTGTTGCAACTTCTGTTCCTATACATAACTCCTTTGCTTCCCTCAAGAGTTCATTCAATGCTGCTGTAATATTTTCCATGGTTCGTTGTAGAAGGAGCATGTGCCACTGTGAATTCTACCATGCATTCCAAATAAGAAAAGGCAGATAACCATGGAGTCTGGAACATGTTCACGAATTTAGAATGGTTTCATTTATCGTAAAATCAATGCAGTATTCAAACACCTTTTTATTTAGGAATATATAGTGATATTAGGGTTTTTACCGTGTTTTTAGTGATCAAAACAAAAAAGTCTACTGTATTTTTTTTTTAATACCTTTAAATATTTTCTGTGCAATTCCAGGAATACCATATTTTTCAAACACGATAAATTTTCCATGTTCAATAATTCAATCAAAACTGGCAACATTAGAAATACCACCGCGCCCATATTCACCGCTGTAAGCTTCATTATCAGCTGTTTGTGTACGTCAGATGAAGCTGAGAATTTTAGTTTTGTATATAACTGCATATATAATTTTTAACAATTAACTTCATTTCAAAGGAACACGAACAAAAATATAGAGAATAAATATAGCAATATAAAGGATATAACATAAAAATTTGGAATAAGTGACAATAGCAACAAATTTAAAAATATTCCTTCTTTTTTGCTTAATATCAATTAGGGCTATTGTTGTAAATGAATACATATAAAAATTCCTAAAAACTTTTGTGTAGTTAATATAAATATGAGTATTACTCCTAATGCTAACTCTACTGCAATACTTGATTATGATAACGACGACGAAGTTATTAACTGGGAGGAGGAAGCAGCTGCAATTATAAAAGACGTTAATCCACACGTTGCGATAATAGAAATATCCCAGCAAATACCTAGCAATGTGAGTAAAGTGTACCTGAATGTGCGTACTATTGAAGGGCAAGACTACTGCGTACAGGTATCAAGTATTGGTTTTCGCGTTGTTGCTAATGCATTTAATTCAATTGACGACGGTAAGGAAGAAATAAATGAAGAGGAGGACGTAGTTTATGAGACACCATATGCACTGTTAGACAAAATCAGTCCAAGTTATGTGGAATCATTTGGTAACCAGCTTTGCAAACAACTATTATCCGTACAACAAATGCGTACACAGTTCAATGAAGAAGATGAGGAGGGTGTGGAAGACGAAGATACTACTGGCAACACAAATGCATCATAGGAGGGTGTAGTGTAATGTTTTTACACATTATCCATTGAACAAAAGCCAAAAGTGATCATTCAACAAAAGATCGAAAGCTAAATAATACAAATTAGTAGTTAAGCCTTTTTAATTTAACATTGTATTTATGAATTTCATGAAGGTATGTTTAACTATAGTAATAACGTCCGTATTGATTTTAAGTTATCTTAAGCGCTTCTTTCAAAAAATAATGTTGATTAAATGATGTTCCACACACACATAATTAATATATACTTAAAATTTTAAACGTTTCAAAAATAAAGATTGTGACTGTAATTCAAGATCTGTTAACTTTCGGACAACTGGCCCCAATTGTTGAACGTGGTCCTTATATCCAGTACCGGTGTTTACATTTTTTTGACCATACACAACTTTGCCATCGAAATCATTCATGGGTACTGCAAGAGATTTGTCAACTTGCTGAATCGTTACATTGAGATGGTCCTCTATATCTGCCAACAACTATTGAATAAAAAAAAAGGGCAGTTTTATTTCGATATTCTATTAGCTCGCACTTATACCAAATATACTTACATTCATTTCATTATACCAAATACAACAACCTCGCACATCAGTCAAATTTGTATTTTGACAATTGCGGCCCCTTGTCGAACACCATTCTCCATGGTACCAGACCTATAAATGATAATAAACTTGAAATAAAAAAAAAATATTACTTTTATGTATTACCTTTTCAGGAACGGAGGATACTAAACTAATGGCCAGACCCATACGTTCTGCACGTCCCACTCGACCAATACGGTGTACATAATTTGATTTTTCATCGGGCAAAGTAACATTAATCACTGAAAGGTATATTATAATAAATTTTAGAAATACATATATTTGCAAACAATGCAATAAACGTACTGAACGGCAAACCGGTTATGTCCAAACCTCTCGCTGCTACGTCGGTGCAAATTAGAAATTTTACTTGTTCACGTTTAAACATTTCTAAATTTTGTTTGCGTTCTTGTGGTCTTCGATCTCCATGTAGACAAACACATGAATAACGTTGACCACCTCGTAATTTAAAGTAGGTTTCCAAATTGTCACAGTCTAATTTAGTGCGGCAAAATATTATGGCTCTATCCATTTTATGCTGCTCAATGGCAGCTACACAATATTCACCCTTAAGGATTTTAATTGCCTCTGACCATGTTTCTGGTGTGAGATTCTGTGGGTTTACATTATCACGACTGTGTACACCATCAGTGGGTATATGTTGTCGAAGATTGTGCCAGGATGTATCCTTTTGTGGATCAACCATACAAACAACATGATGTACTGTTTCTGGCACTGCATCTTCACCTTTAAGATCTACCCAAGTGGGAAAGTGCATTAAACGATCTGCCATTTTTTTTACCTCAAATGCATGTAGCGTAGCTGAGCAGACAACCATTTGTAATCGCCGGCCATCGGATGTTATTTTCGGAATTTGCTTATGTAAACGATCAATCAAATCAGTATAACCTTGTTTGAGTAGAGCATCAGCTTCGTCCAATACAAAGAATCTACCATAAATTAAGAAGTATTTTTTATCAAAGATTAGTTTGGAACATCTTTTACTTCAAAAGGCACCAACCTGCAATGTGTTAACTGTACAAAACCACTGCTTATCATCTCTTCGAGACGGCCAGGTGTACCCACTACGATATGCACACCTTGCTGAAGAGCACTTTTCTGCAGTTCCAGTTTAACTCCACCGATTAGCAGGAGTGAGCGCACATTTGGGTTGGTTAAATGCACTCCAAATTTTTCAATTTGATTATACGTTTGTTCTGCTAGTTCACGACTTGGCTCTATAATAACTGCCTGTGGTGCGTTAGGTGCTGGTTTGTTAGCTGCAGCATTGGTTGCGGGACTTGCAAGCGGGTTCGATTTGAATTGTCCTGGACCAGCATGAGATACACCCATAAACCCTTCTTTAGGAGGATACTTAAACTCAGTTTTTCCAAAATTGAATAGCATTTCAGCATTTTTTAATACAACAGCTGGGTAAAATGTTTCATTACGTTGATTTTCTGGTATACGAAATGCTATTCCGAGATGTTTGCCATTTTTAGCAAAAGATACTTCCATTTGTTGTAAGTCAATATAGCAACCAATTACATCGTTTTTGCCAAAGGCTTCACCATAATCATCAAACTGACGATTATTGGATTTTTTTCCAGTACCGCCAAATCCATAGCCATTACGGCAGGTACCAAGATCCAGATTTGCTTGTTGCGTAGACCAACCTAGACGACATAGACCTTCGTCTGTAACGAAGGCTTCAAAATAAAATTTGCCCTTGCCACGTACACCAGTTGTTGCACGACATCCGTGCCATTCTTTAAACTCGCGCGATTGACAACGCAAACCATCTGAAGTCAGTGCAAGCGCTGAACCACGATCAAAGAACGACATCGTCCACGGTGCAATACTACCACCACCCGCTCCTGAAGATTTACTAACCTTCCCCTCTTCAAGATCCCGCAATGTTTCCCAGACAATTTGCAAAATGGGTAAACAAAAAGCTCCGGTTTTACCAGATCCAGTTTCAGCAGCCATCAAAACATCACCACCTCCAAGAATCAGAGGTATTGCTTCGGCCTGTACATCTGTGGGTAGAGTCCACTCCATCTCATCAATCGCCTTAGCGATTTCCGGTAAGACGCCAAATTCTGTTTAATAAAAAAACTCATAATTTTTTATTACATAAAAGAATGTCCGCAATACGCTTACCTTCAAAAGCAGTCATATTTGTAAAACAAATTCAATTAATTTTTTCGTATAATAACTGCCTGTGTAAATTACAGCATATACACTGCAGTGCAGATGGTAAATTATCGATAAATCAAAATCGATATCAAAAAGGCGCATATACCTTTGTTAAATTTATTTTTTTTAACAAATTTTAAGTCATTCTTAAATGACGAATGTATATTATAAGTTAAACAAATCGTACAAAGATTTCCACTATTATAAAAACGTTTTGTAATACAGGGCAAATATTATTTCTACTGAACTTGAGTGATTTCTATGATGATAACTTAAACTCAACGGAGTGTAAGCTGTTTACTGTAGATGTCCCTAATTCGCAGCTGAATAGCTGAAAAGATGTTGTCAAAAAATAATCGATCAAAGTGTGACAGTGGAGTGATTCTTATTTCGGTCAGAAGTTATTCAGTCGCCAAATTTTTAGTGAATACAATTTAAAAAAAGATGTTTCAAAGCAGTTCCGCTCGTCTTTTAGCTTCAGCCATCCGAAATGGTTTACAACGTCGTTGTCAATCCGTCATTGCTGGACCACCAGTTAACAAGGTGTCTTCAGCCGTAAGTACATTCGCACTATTTAGCAGGTTACGTAAACTTCTTACTTTGACGAAAAATATATGAATGTGTCTCATTTATACATTTCAGGAAAAAATAATTTTGGGTGGTGGAATGTGCGTATCGATGCTAATTGTACCGGCTTGGGTGTTGTTTCATTTGAAGGATTACAAAGGTGGCAAGTAAATTTAGCGCCAATTTGGAAGAATTGCTTTCAGTACATAATAAAATGTAGTTTTTGTGAAGTTGTAAAGTAAAACCAGTAAAATTTACCATAATAATTTAAATAACCCGCTTTTGTCATTTAAACGAAATATGTGTAAAAATTTTGTTTCTCTACACGAGAGAGATATAATTTAAGTCAATATCGCTGTTGTTATAGTAGCACAACGGTGAAGTAACAAATCTTGGCACGGATGCCCATCTCGCCATTTAGCTACTGAACGGTTGTTTGCAGCCACAACATTAATGATTACTTCATCTCAGCACTATGCACAACATTCAACCAACTGTGACATCACAGGACAACTTTACGACATCATACTGCACTAAGCCATGCACATGACAGAAATATATGCGTGCAAATGTACGGTACTTGCAGCAATTGCAAATTAAATAGAAACATTTCGAACAGACCTGGATGAAAACATATTCTTATTAGGTGTACGTGTGGTTTATCCATTATATTTTAATGCAAGTTTATTATAAAATAATTCATATTACGACTCAAAACAGTTTTATTACTGAAACGGGATTAGTTCAAATCGCCGCAAATAAGATTTACTGAGGTTGGTCTCCATCATCACTTTTCTTGTCCTTTTCTTTTTCTTTACTGAGCGAACCTACTGCATCGCGCACAGCTTCTGATTGTGGGTCAACGCCTGGTAAATTTTCCAGTACGCTCTAAAAAGATTGTTTATATGATAATAAACCTCATATAATTATTACGGTATAATATACTCACCTGCAGAAATGCTGGATCACCAATTACTTCAGAGTAATCCTCATCGACATCCATTGGTTGATTTTCTTCGGTTTTAGGACGCTTAGCCTGTTGAGTTACGGTCTCATCAGCTAAAGTAAATTAATGAAAATCAAAGAAGCAAAATTTCAATATAATACATATTTTATATTTGTGAACATTCCGAACCTGCATCCTGCATTGACATTTGCATAGCGAAAGCTATCTGCTCTTCTTCTGTCATGTTAGCAAAATCAGGTAAGTTATCTTCTGGCTGCTTTTATACAAAGAGATTTCAATAACAAATATATAATGCAATGATGTTGAAATTACCGTTTCTGTAGATAATGCCAAAGCACGTTGCAACATTGCTTCTTCAGAATTTGGTTCTTCAAGAGCAGTACCAACATTTGTGCTAGTTTTTTCGGAACCTGTGTTGGCATTACCAGCATTCCCTTCCGCATTACCTGCGGTATTTGATTCGGAAAGAGCCCGACGTTGTTCTTCTTCTTGTCGTTGACGTTGTTCTTCCATGGATACACGTAAAGCGAGAGCCAATTCAGGATCTTCATTGGGATCAACACCGAATTCGAAACCAGCGCCACTCAAACCTGCCCCTCCCATGCCATCTTCACCTTGTATTATTGGTGAGGATAACAATGCATCGGATAATCCCGAACCTCGAGGTACGCTAACTAAATGCGAACCTGTACCATCTTTTCCATTTAGTGCATTTACGAAAGCAGTTAAAATTTCATTGTTATTTCCATGGTCTCCAAAACTGACGATATCGACGTTTACTTTTTCTTTTTTTAAGCGTTTAGCTTGTTTAACTAATTCACCTTCTTCATTATTTATTGGTGAACCAACAAATACAACAATTCGCATTTTGTGGTTTTTGCCCTGACGATGCTTGAGAACCAACTGTAAAATGAAAAGATATGTTTTAACTATTCATATTGCAGCGAATAACTTACATGTGCAATACGGATTCCAGTGAGCAAATTGATTTCTCCTTTTGGTTGTATCAAATGCATCTTTGAAAAAATACGTCCCACATCACTAGTGAGTGTTGCGAGAACCTCAACGGTGCTACAAAAAGAACAAGTTATGTTAATAGTTTTTAATATTTTATTAATGTAAATAGTTTGTGTACTTGGATATAGTCATCAGGCCAACATTATTCTCTGGATTAGAGCGGACTTTTGTGAGGCAAACCAAGTTAATGCCATCCTTTTGAACATTCAAACGTGTTGGGAAGTAATCACCATTTCTTTGGTAATCACTATTGTCGAAACTTTAAAATAAAAAATAAAACATTGTTTTATTTGTATAAAAACGCTTTGTAATACATAGGTGCATAAGCCGCAATCAAAAATTTGCATTGGCAGAGCTAAAAGTAAAACTTTGACAAATAAATTAAACACCCAAGTATGTAGACATTTCCATTTTGTTTGAGCATACCAAAAATAATACGAATTTATTAATGAATTCTTTAAAATTTCTCACCATATCATAGTACTTTCCAAAACCATTTTTAATAAATTTGCTTGTCACTATACCACTGAACTGTAATTGAAACTCATCCAGCTGACACTTATTAAGTCGTATGTTCAATTTGTTCACTTTCAGTGCATTCATTTAACTGCTACATATGACGAATGACCAGAATAAATTAAATACTAAATTATAAATCTATCATATAAACATAAATTGACACATTCGAATATTTATCACATATTTTTACAATAGCAATCTTTTTTCAGTAAATATAAATACCGTCTCAATGTAGTTATTCAAATTGTAGAGTGGTTCTCTTTGTTTAGTTTAAACTGTCTAAACTATTATCCCTCGAAATAAGTGTTTTCATCTTCAAAAAGTCATTTAAGTATTGCTACTGTTTAATTGCAACCATGTAAACAATATTAATCAACTTGCTGAATTGAACAGCTGGGAGTGTGAAGTCTCATGTCTGGTCATGTGACATTTGTATAGGTGGAAAAGTCATTTGCCATCCTTGGTTATCTTTTAGATATTTTCCACTACGTAGTGCACTATTTTTTTGGAATCGCATTTTGCACATTATTTAGCGTAAACTTTTTCAAATTAACAGTATTACGGTTTAAAATAGTGGAGAATGGTATCCCCATGGCTGGCACCTATCATAATCACCTGTATATGGGGCTTCATTGGAATAATTTGTCCATTTTTGGCTCGTGGACCTAACAAAGGGTGATTTAATTTTACAATAAAATGATTCCGTAATTCAAAATATTTAAATTCCTATTCCTTTATAGTGTCACTCAATGTTGCTTAATGTTGATAGCTTCCACCTGTTGGCTATTGTAAGTACCTACATAGGAAAACAAAAATTTCTACGATTCTATATACACATACTATATATTTTATTCTAGTTGGCTATGTTGTTATATGACGCAAATGAATCCACTTATCGGTCCCAAACTAACCAGGAACGAGATTTTGATAGTTGCACGAGAATGGGGAAACCCCATCAAAGATTCAATTGATATTACATATTACTAGTGCCTTCGTTATTCGTCATCATTCTTGAGGTCCGCAATTTTTACATAAGACCTCCCGTTAATTCGTTGTTTAATTGTTCTCTGTTTGTTTACAAAAATATTTAATGTGCCTATTGTATTATGACTGCTGCTATTTAAACCCGAGGACATATCTGCGTTCCCATTTTGACGGTCGAGTAAATTATTATTAATACAAATATTAAGATTGAGATGTTCAATGTTTTATCAACAGCAAAAATTCTAATACAAAGTGTCCTTATATAAATATATACAACAATTTTTGCCGAAATACATATTTAAGTGCATTGGTTTTATTAGATGTGAATATAAGTTTATTTCCTTATAATAGATAAATCTACACACATTAAAAAAATTAAGCTTGTCCGCTACGTAGTAAATTTCATTGCTTGGCCAACCCCCTACTTTTATACACATTTTATTACTTCGGACACCGATAGTCAAGCCTGAATCACAATTTTTTCTATTAATTATGCCATTATCTCCCTAATTGCATTCAGGCAAATTCACATTCTAAATAAATTAGTCATACATTATACTTTTTCTTATTTAAATTACAACTTTATTCGGATGTACATATTCAGAATTCTTTAAAGAATAATATTCAATAACATATGTTTTAAGTCAGTAACTTGCCATTGGGTGTGTCAGACCACGACAATAATTTACCGAAACAAATGCATGTGTTAAAAAATTACAGCATACTTTAGGACCGTACGTCCTATTTTTACTGATATTTCCACAAGGTTCTACAAAATTCAAATAATCGCACACCAGAAGAAAGCGTAATATCAACTTTAGTGTTGAACTGTTTAGTCGAAGAGACCGAAACCCATATCGTCGTCTTCTTCCGACTCTGACTCCTCCTTTTTGGCTTCTTCCTTCTTTTCGACAGCAGCGCCAGCACCAGCAGCTGGAGCAGAGGCAGCAGCAGCAGCAACAAACTTGCTGGGGTCCTTGATGAATTCCTTGATAGTAGCAGCTTCCTTGAACTCCACTTCGCTTGCAGCAGCAATAGCCAATAGATTCTTGAAACCATTGGCAACACTGTGTGGTGCCGAAGCAATAGTTGGGTAACCAATCTGTAACGATACAGCGGCCAAATTGGCAACACCAGCTTGGAATTTCACACGCAGATCTTCAGGCTTGATGTCCAAGATCTCAGGTGAGAAAATGGAACCCGAGTCGTATACTTGGGTTATGGCCAAACCATATGAGAAGGGCGAAATATTCAACATATTAAGCAATGTAGCTTCTGAAGCACCAACTTTATCTCCAGGCTTCAAAATGGGCACATCGTTAATAATTTCAATTGTACCCTTTGAAATCTTGGTTGGAATCGAAAGAGCCTGGAAGAAAGAAGTTTTCTCAGGACCCAAACCAGTGTTTTGTGCTGGAATGACGACTGGCAAAGGAGCAATAGCACCAGGACGAGCAGGTGCACGCACTTTCGATTCAAGCAATTTATCACGAATTTCGGCCAAATCGCCCTTGGTAAACACGAAACCAACATTGCCCTTAATATGTGGCAGCAATTTCTCCAATTGAGCGTTATTCTCCAAATGACCACGGATAGCCTTACGCATCATAGTATTCTTACCCATGAGCACAACACCCAATCCACGCAAGCTAGTGCGGATGTTTTGCATTTGCTTTGAGCCAACATTATCAGCACCAACGATGAAGCACTTAGGATATTCGTCGAAGAGTTCCTGGAAATTTGAAGACATTTTAGTTAAGCCATAAAAAAAAAAAAGACATCTCTTTTTAATGCAAGGACTCAGACGCAATTTTGTCAAGCCTAATGTATATCAAGATGTCTGGGTTCAGCTTTTTCAAGCAAGACATCTAGGCGATACACATTCTGACGTTAAATTTTATCATCATTGGAATAACTACAAAACTTTTCTTTTACTCCTTGAATACTTACGACAACTTTAAGGAAGTATTGAGCTTTCCAAGCGGCCTTGTTCTCCCTAACCATCTTGAATCAAGTTGTGTAATTAGGGACTCGTAAAAAGAATTTAAGAACTGTAAAGATAAATAACACATTTAGTCTTATACTTGAAAATTCGTAACATGCGTTAGAAAAGCAATTTGTTTGTTATATATTAAGATGGTTTCTAAATTCGCAGATCAAAAAACCCACCAAAGCACGAAACGTATGCAACCGACGGTGACTTAGACCAAAATGGCCGAGTGAAAAGATGTGTTGTAATTGTTGGCTAGCGTTGAATGGTTTTCTCAGAGTTGCATTAGAAAGACCATCAGCGACATCTGCCGGGGAAGGGAGGCAAATATTTGAACAAACCGCAATTTATTTATGTAAATCAAAGTAAATCAAACTAATTAATTACACTTCTTTTACTTTTTGTGCAATATGGATTAGTGCTTAATTTTTAATTTCTTTGCAAACCCATCTAAAAAAAAGTGTAAATTTTTTGAAGGTCTGGCATTATTGTACATATGTCTGAGGTAGACGTCAGTCGAAACCAAAAGATTTGCTCAGCGTTTGTAGAAAAGACGCAAATTGTGTGAATATTTTGAAAACTTTCCGATAAGATTGGATATTGGTTTAAAGAGGTGATTTTTAAGGGAAAACAATAAAATCATATATGTACATATGTATATAAATCAGCACAATTAACATATGAACAATAACTGTGAAATAGACGTAACTATCGCTTGTGCATTACGCCTATACCTATGTAGAATGTGTGTGTTCAAAGGTGATTGCTTTCTGGATATGACCATGAAGATCAAAATTTAAGACTTAAAATATCTGTGCCTTGAATTCAGCAGTCATAAAATTTTCCATGCAAAATAGGGCTTCCAACTTCATTACTATAAATAAGTGTGTTATGATATAGTGGAAAAATTTGCTTTCAAGTGCCGAAGAATGGAAAGAGAAGTCAAATTGTGCATTAAACTTATGGATTTAATCTTCTAATATTATTATTTATATGCTATTGTTTACGTTTTAATTCGTATTTATCTTTTGTTTTGTTTTTGGTTAGGATAGGATTTTCACGGCCAAATGTGTATTCTCTGTGGTATTGCATTGCCATATAACATATTTAATAATGATTTGGCAGGACTGAAAGAATGACAGCTGTTGTAATTACCGAAGGAAACGTTTTTTTTTATAATTTTTTATAGTTAAGATATTTCATGACTTATTTTATTTTTCAACATGTTACAACAGATTCCCCTGAATTCTTGACAATTCGTTAAAAATATAAAAATTGCAAGCCAAAGTCCTCAACAAAGGTATGCTGACCGTTAGAATACTTAGTGTATTTTTTTTTTGTTTTGCAGCTAGACGGAGAGTATCTTGAAAGCAAAGGCAAAACCTTTTGTGGCCTGTCTATTTCATAGACGTCAAAGGACAAAGAAAGAGATAAAGGACGCTTGGCGGAATATTCAGCATCAGTTATAAAAAAACAAAGGAAAACAAGCGAAAATTTTGGAAGAGAACCAGAAAACTAATTGAGAGTTCATTTGCCTCTGTCGTGTTCGGTAACAACTTGTTAATTCAGTTACACCCATTCAAACTCTTAAGTGAAACCACGTTGAAGCACTGGTGAAGGTGTGCTAACGCTACCACCTAATTATTTCATTTAATCGTATAGATTTATTTGAAAATTGAAGTGTAAAATAAATATGAGCGCATCCACTGCACTTGTGCCATCAGTTGGATTTCGTGGTACTATTGCTGCAGGTTTATCTACTATGATGTCTAATCTCAATGTGGACGAAGGTGCAACAGCAATGTCAAGAGCACAACCTAATATGATGGCGAATCCACCTATTTGCCGTTATTTTCAACGTGGTATATGTCATTATGGAAGTTCGTGCCGTTTTTCTCACGTTCTTACTGGCGGAGATGTAATAAACAATAGTGGTAATGTAACTGAAACTCTAAATCCTACAACCTCTTCAACAAACAACAAGAAAATTACGACAGAATCTCTAAACGCCCGTCCTAGCACTAGTCGACAAAATTGGATAGATGCTCCAGTTTTCGTGCCGAAAAGTTATCGACAAATGTACCCTTCTGAAGAAGTTGTCGACAATTCCATTAGTGAAGGGGCAACGAACATGTGTCCAACTAACACTGATATTCAAAAATCTTGGGCAGATGTTGTAGGTGGTGGTAATGTATCACAGCGTACGAACATTGTTGAAGGAACCGATGCCGAAGCCATGGTTGAAATGGAATGCCCATTTGAGGGTCCCTGTCCGTATGGTGCGTATTGTGCTTACGGAATACACATGGAACTTTGTAAAATGTGCGACCAGTTTTGTCTACATCCAAGCGATCAAACGCAACGCCGCAAGCATAATCAAGAATGTTTACAGCAGCATGAACAAGCCATGGAGTGGTCATTTGCCATTGCCCGCTCCAAGGATAAAACTTGTGGTATTTGCTTCGACACAATAATGGAAAAAGCTGGAAGAGAGAAACGTTTTGGAATTTTGCCTAATTGTAACCACATTTTTTGCTTGGAGTGCATACGGACATGGCGCCAGGCAAAACAGTTTGAACATAAGATTACACGGTAAGTTGAAACTATTTCATATATTACATTTATATATCAGAAGTTAAAAACTTCAAAAAAAAAGATAAAAAATAAAAAATCTATTACAGCTCGTGCCCAGAGTGTCGCGTATCTTCCGATTTTGTCTGTCCCAGTGCCTTTTGGGTGGAAACTAAGGAAGAAAAGGATAAGCTGCTCAACGACTATCGATTAGCGCTTGGTGTGAAAGACTGCAAATACTTTAAAAAGGTAATATTTCAGTAAAACATTTTTTATATATTTCCTAAATAAATTATATTTCAGGGCGATGGCAAGTGTCCATTTGGCAACAAATGTTTTTATAAACATGCTCTACCTAATGGGGATTTAGTCGATGTGGGTTGCCCAAAGCGTGCACGTAAATTACATCGTGGCTCAAATGATTTCATCGATTTGCTTGATGTATGTGCACAAATATTAAGATGTATCATCGTTCATTTCGTGTGCAATAATTTCAATTGTGTCTTTATTTTAGATTTATTTGTGGGAGTTTGTCGAACAACGCGATTACCATTGGCTTGACTTTTTGTCCGGCACCAGCGATGATAGTGATGATAGTGACTTTTCGGAGGAGTAAAGCTGTGCAGTTATTCAATAACTCAAAGTTATACAATTATTACTGGCTGGTATATTTTAACCAATGTGTTACCACTATTAATTTGCGCAAAGAAAAAGGAGAATCTATATGCAAGTTAGAAATTGAACAAGAAGAAATAAAATTACGTTATTTTATTAGCTGATGCTGAACCGCCATTAAGTATGCCAATAACGGATTCTCAAAATGATATGATTAAATTGCAGAAATGAAAAAGGCGGAATATCCAACAAAAAACAAAATAAAACTTATAGCTAAAAACATACAAAAATGGAATAATCGGGCAAAATAATTCGTATCTAGCTTGTACAACTATATAGAAACAGAAGCGATTACACACATATATAGGAAAACAATGCAACGAACTTTTTTCGAGTAGTAAAAATAAACAAAAATAATACAACAAATACATAATATACAAAATAAAAAGTTTCCAAAAAAAAAAATCTGATAAAAATTTGGCATTGCAGAGAAAATAGCTAAATAACTATAAAAGAAACACAGTAAAAATATGCAATAACGGAATATTTAAATTTAGATATATGTGCGAATATGTATACATTACTTTGGTCATTTATCATATGGTAAAAATAACAAATTAAATGTGTTAAATATTTAATATATATATATATATCAAAATTAACTATGCAATATAAGCCACATATAACACACTGGTAGCAACTCTTTTTACGAAAAGCCATACCACAAAAATGGCGTACAAATTTCAAATGAAAAAACACATACACATATATACATTTGAATTTGATTGTGATTTATACTCGTAATTGCCACACTGACCGCCATGGTGTCAGCTTCGATTGTAATACAAAAGAAAAATAATAATAATCTTATCATAACGCCATGAGCGCGTTTGGGCGTGCGCCTGCCTTAAATGTCCCCCACCATCGCGCGCAACGAACGTGCACCGGATGAAATATGACTAGTGTTACTTTTATTTTCAAATATTATTAGTGATACATACATTTATTTTTATATAATAGTGAAAGAAAGTTGAAAGAAGCCAAGCGTGTTTGCGTCTGGATATAAAATATATTCGCGTAGTAGTATTGAAAAATTCCAACTAAAGTTATGCAAACTTTTTGTTGTCTAATACATGCATCGATTCAAGTCTACTTATCACGCCGTTAAATATGTAAAATATGTAGCTTGTCCTATAGTCCACACGATCGCCTTTATGATTTTTGTTCTTTCGTATTTATGTTGAAGTATTTCAAAACTAGAATTCAGTATATGCTTAAGTTATTTGCTTAAATATTACGGTGCGTTGTAAAAGTGTAGGACTTTATTCAATTAATTTCTTAAATTTAAATTCATATATGCCAAAAATACGTGCAAATTTTTTTTTTTTAATTTTTTAATTATCAATATATTGAGTAGATTTATATAAAGATTAAAAGTTAAATTGTCTTATTAATAATCTATTTACCATATTTTTTCATTTCACCTGTTGTCTGTTAAATGTATTAAAAATATATATAAATTTGATTGCAAGGAATAAAATCAAACCCGTTATCTTAGCGTTTGTTACATATAAGCGTTAGAATTAACAATATTTTTATAAAAAAAAAAAATACTAAAAGCCCTCATATGATAAATATAGCATTAACAAATTAATTACTATGAGTTAAAAAGTTCGCATAAAAATGTATTAAAGTGACATCTATCTGTGTATGTACGTATGTAAGCGCGAGCTCGCTTTAACACTACTAAAAATAAAGAAGCATAATAAACAAAAAAAAAAATTATAATTTTGTATTTAATGTAACTAATTCTTCGATTATAAATATATTCATACCTAATAACTACTATAGATAAACACATACGTATACATCTATATCATATACTAAAAAGCAAACATGGATTTATTAATTACACAAGCGAAAAATATATATAAATACAATATATAAAAATTTATTATATTAAATTGAAAATACCTCCAAAAATGTATGCAAGAATACCGTTAAAGAGGAGCTAAAACAAAATCTAATTAAAGATAAAAAATAACTGTAATTACAATAAACTCCGCTCCTCGTACACAAAGTACTCATAGATAATTAGAATTACCGAAAGTAAACTATCAAAGTAAATACAAACACAAAAAAGTCTAAAATAAAAGTCTAAATTCAACATGAACCCTTAATAAAAATATAACTTTGTAGGCAATTAGAAAGCAACTGCAACTACATATAAATATCTTGAATAATTTGTTATAGGAAAAATCGAGGTAAGTATGAATTGATATAAATGGATAAAAAAGTAGTGTGAGCTCGAATTTGAGTTACTTTCATATTTTACAGATAGATATTTATGTAAAAAGGTTAAATGAAGTCACTATAAAATAGAGTCGTGGAAAAGAAATTCAAACTTGATAGTCCAGGTTTGGCACTTAGTAAAAACTGTAAGCATTCTTTAGTCTTGATGTCCGAAAATTGTAGCGTCCTACAAGTTTTAAGTCGCCAGCGAAGCGCTGTTATATTATTTGAGCATCTTTTTGATGTGAGTAATAAATTGGGAAGCTGAATTGGCAAATAGCATTCATAAAAAGAAACCGGTTAGCGTTTCAAATATTCACTGTTTGTGGCTATAACAGTGACTATAATCAGGTTGTTTAGCCTACTTTGGAAGCGCTACTAAGTCTATTCTATCCAGCCACCAATTTTGCCAAATGTTTTATTCTGTCAAACTTACCATGTTTGGGGATTCAGGCATCTGAACCTAACGCAATTTTTTTTCTGAAAAAATTTCCCCGTTAGCCGCTGTAAATAAGAACACATTTTTTTTTGTTAAAAGTTTTATTTATAACTTTATTTTATTTCTTTTTTTACGTTTTATTCTTCTTGTTTTTGTTGTTTCTGGGCTTTTTGTTTTCAATTTGGTTTTTTGTTAAATGTCTATAAAGTATATATAATATATATTCTGTATTTTTGTTCATTTTTTGTTAGGCTTTTTGTATTTTTTTTTTGTTTTTTTATTATTATTTTTAGTTTATTTAATTTGTTTTTTTTTTTTTTAATTTTTGGGGGTTTTTATTAGGTCTATCATATTTTTCTTCGACTAGCAATCAGCATAATCAGCATAAAGATTATTATTATTATAATATTTATTTTTTTTTGGTAATAGTAATTAATATATCCTTGTAATATATTTCTTTTATATTTAATTACGTAATAATTCATAATTTATTATAATAATAATAATAATCATAATAATAATTAATATATTAGTTTGTTGTTTGTTATTATAATAATAATTTATTTGGTGTGTAATAAGTTGGTTTCTTAATTACTTCTTTGTAATGTATGCAGTATTTTTTCTTCAAGTATAAGCAAGTTATTTATTTAATTTTTAGTTATTTTATCAGCAATCGTTTTTGTATGGGACTGTTCAATAGAAAATTACTCATATGGGGAAGTTGTTGGGGAATAGGACTTGTGTGGTTTGGGCGAGCGCTGATTGGCATTAAACTTGTGTACACAAATGGGTATATGGGTTTACCTCTAAGAAAATACAATTGCCGTCGTATGTGTGTGTGCTTGTATAGGTTTGCTAAAAAACAAGTTTTCCTTTGTGTGTGTGTGTGCTTATAATTTTTATTTTTAGTTTATTTGCGGTTGTATTGTATTCGTGTGTCACATTTCTCTACATTCAGCAATGTTTAGTAATAATTGCCTTACACCTGCCAACGTTAAATGACATTTGCGCGTTCTCAAGTTTTTTTGTTGTTATGTGCATGCTCTTATATATTTAATGTTCTTGCTTTATTAAATATTATATCATATGTATGAAATGTTTTCATATATTGTATACTGAATATTCAAATGCTTGTAAATATTCCTACAACTTATCAAACGTTACGCATTGCCCACACTTCTCGTTTGATTTATTGTTTTGCTTTGGATGCTTCTTCGGTTTCCAGAGTATGTTCATAAATAATTTATACCTTTAATATTTAATAGTTTTTTAATGATAATATTTGTTGCAGTGTATGCCGCATGTTACACCGTTAAATACATATGTATGTGTGTAGGTGAATATGTATGCTTGCTGCTATGTTGTTGTGTTTATGTTTATTATCGGTCCAGTTTAATACCAAACAATAATTATTATTTATAATAATCATACAAGTATTGTTAATTATAACAATCATATAATAATAATGTTATAATATAATATTAATAATAAAACAGCACGGCTCTTAGCGTTTAACGCGCTGAAAATTGTCTTCTATCAATTCAGCAAAAAATTTGCGAATTGAAATTATGCAACTACTTCGTTTTATATAAGTATATAGTATGTACTTTAATTTAATTTATTTATGTTTCAAATGTAATATAATTCAATTAGTTTAATTGTTTATGATAATTTTTGTTTTTATTTTTGTAATTACTTTACAACTCACGTTTAATTTGTAAATTTCTTTTACATGTCGGTGTATGCTTTCATCCTTTTTGGCTTGTCGCACTTGCAATGGCGAACGAAGCGCTTTCATTTACTTATATAATAGAATATACGTAATTATGTATCGTATGTATGTACGATTAATTGGTATATATGTATGTATATTTCATCGTAGTTTCGCAACTATATATAATTAATTTTTCTGCATTTTGCATATTTTATTTATTTTTATTAATTTTTTTATTTGTAGTTTTGTTTTCCCTTGCTATTTTTTCTGCTTTTACTATGTATGTGTGTATATACTCTAAATTACTATTTAATTATTTTATATTTTAGAGTTTATTTTTTTTCTTATTTGGTTTACTACAATAACATTCCCTATGAAAGTGTGTGTGTGGCTTTCGCATTTTTGCTTCTGAAGTGGATTTCAATATTAGTTAAGTTAGTTTATAAGTTAATACGGTTCATTCTAATAATTTGTATATAAAGTGTTCAAGTATATTTGTTTTCGTATGGCAGAATTTTCTCAAAAAGTTGAGTTAGTAATGCAACTGATTTACAGAAATGTGTGTACGCGTGCAAGCGTGGAATAGATTTGTTGAGTTGTTAGTAAATTATGTGAAGATCAAATGAAGTGCTTGAGCTAACGAAATACTAAATAAACCTACACTAAATGAAAGAGAAATGTAATTGTTTAATGTTGTTGTAAGAAAATTTGAAATTTACTAAGAACTTTTATAAATTCGAAAAAAATTCGAAAAATATTCGAAAATTATTTGAAAATATGCATCGAACAATTCCTCCAAGTTAGAGCTGATCTGATCTCTATTGCTAACTTCCAGTCAGATTCTTTTATGTTTTATAATGGATTCGTGTATTTGATGTCCGACATTAATTTGAGAATCATTGGACATAATAACAACAATGTAATTCTCTCGTTGAGATAAAAAAATGTAAGTTTATTTTTTGATAAACTGATTTTCAGCAGAAATTGCTGAACATAGAGAAAGAAATATTGAACAAGCGATAGCTTCGGCTTATGAAAGACATATTAAATCTGAAGATATATAAAACATTGAAATTATTGAAAAAAAGAAGAAGGCAGAAGAAAATTTTATAGCAAACAATTTTTGAAACAAAGACTTTTTTAGCAGCATCAAATAAAGAAAAGTTTTTCAAAATTAGAAAAGAAATAACTGATCGGAAAAATCAGTTTTGAAAAGATCTTTAAATTAATAATTCGGTTAGATCATTTAAATTTTCCAATTTTAACAAGACCATTTCGTATTTGAAATCACTCAAACGAAAAAGAAACGGAAACCAAAATATTTGTTCTTAAAAAATCAGTGAGATGACTGCTTGTTTTCAATTTTCTCAAATACTTGTGTATTTTTTTTGTATATACTCCTCTTCAGTTGCATGGTTTGAAAATTTGATTAAATGCTTTTTTATACTATACTGGTTTGCGGTCAATGCATTATGCACGGCTTCTATTTCTGTCTTATATCTGTCGAAATCTATTACTTGATTTTATATGCTATATTCAGCTTAGTCATAAATTTATTAAATAGTTTACTAAATTTTGCATTCAATTTGTATTTCTTCATAAGCTAATAAATTTTACTTTACTCACCAAACTATTGGTAATAATACAATAATTTGTATCTTCATTACTATTTAACAAATAAAATCCCTTGCTTGCTTTTTATTAATATTAATTTACTGATAATATCTCTAAAATATCTTTTTTTCCATTTTTTATTTGCGCTAATTATAGTTGAATGATATAAGTTTAAATAATTCTCATATTAAATGTTCTTCAAATATTGAATATGTATGTATGTATGTATATATTAACTTTATAATTTTTTCTTTCTCACCTAAATACTAAAAACCTTGCACTGCTTATACAGTTATTTTTTAATTGTTACAATGTCATTATAATGTTTTTAATACAATTCTAATTACTGCCTTGTGTGTTCTTGCTTTAAAAGACAAAAATAATAACATAAGTGCTTTCAAGTTAAGTTCGACTAAACAGATTTTCTTTCAAAACTGATATATTTTAAAATTATAACGGTGCGACAGCAGTATTAAAATTAAACATTACTGACTTCACTACTTTTCAGCTGCACTTTCTAAATAGTTAATTAATTAAAATTCACTTATCACTAACTTTTTAGTATTTTGGTGTGTTATACTACATGTTTTAAATTTGATATGGTTAAAAATAGTTGAAGATTATTTGTTATTTTCTCAAAAACAAAGAAAAAAAAAAACTTAATATTTGTTTATTAAAAGCATTTGTCGAGGCTTTCATTTACCAAATTTTTGTTGCATTTTTTAACAAGCAAAATAAAATCTCGAAAGTAATTCAAATAGTATATAAATTCCATTAAACTCGAATTCATGTTTCATTTAACTTAAAAGCTCACACGAAGTTCACGTGAATACAAATTTTCTGAGTGTGGAAACCTATGCTAAATAGCCGACGTTTCTTTCTTTAAATTATGTCATGAAAGTTAGCGCTTTCATTTATTATTGACATTCAAGCTGATTTTCATAATTTGGTTAAAGCTTAAAGCTCCAGCAAATCAAAAGTTCAGGCTTTCCTTACTTTTTACATCTTGAAATAGACTCTACAGCTATTCTTTGGATATAAAACTTAAGTGCTTGCTTCGGCGTAAGGTTTTAACTAAAAACAACTGTATTAATCATAAAAAAGAAATTATTGTGTTACAGTGTTCAATTTTGTATTATGCTCCTTAGCGCTAGTGCTAAATGCATCCCTGTGTCGATTTCTCTTCTAGGTTGATTAGTTTGCATTACTACGTCATAGAATATTTGTTTTTTGTTTTCGCATTCGCCTATAGTCTATCGTTATAACAGTGTTGACTATTATTATTATTATTATTATTATTATTATCATTTCTAATAATAATAGTTTGTCGTAAATGTATTTTCAGTATTTGTATTTTTAATTACTACTTGCGTTTAAATTTACAATTTTGTGAACTTTCGCGTTTTATTCATTTTATTAGTTTATTTGAAACCATTTTACAATAAAAATGTGTTTTTTTTTGCTACTTTCACATTTTCAATTACAATTACAATTTCATGACTTCTTGACACATTTATATGATTAGTGTGATTTTAGAATTTATTTTACTAATCTCAATGTTTTATGTATTATTTTGTAAGTATTATTGTATTGTTTTCCTTTGTGAATGTTATTCTTTTAAAAGAATCTTAAATGAAAAGGTGCATTAAATAAATGTCGGAAAATTACGGAAGTACTTACATATTTCTTCAATTGCCGGTATTTGCTACGGTTACATGTTATTGTTTTAAAAATTAAAATTTCAATTTCAATTAAATTTTTTTTTTTTTTTTTTTGTAATTTTTTATGTGTTTCGTGGACCTTTATATATAATTTTTTCGTCATTATTTACTATTTTCTGCTGATTTGCTTTCTAAAACTTTTATTGTTCATTTAAAGGTGCTCTTTAAATCTAAAACTTGTTTGTTTTTTATTTTGGTTTTGATTTCTAATTTAAATAGTTAACAATTTGTAACGTTCTGTGGTTGCATTGCATGTATTTGTTAGTTTTGATATTTTGCAAACATTGATGAAAGTAAAGAAAGCCAATGAAAGCTGAAAGCTGAAAGCCAAACGTTTAAAAAGCTTGAAAGAAATGAAATAAATTTAAGGAAATGTTTGAAACTTGTAAATTCAAAGCTAAGTGCTAAGTAAGATCTAATAAAAACAAAAATTTTCTTTCATACATTTGTTTAGTGCAGCCTTTTGTAATTTATGAAGAATACTCACTTAAATAAAAAATGTGTGACTGAAAATTTCTTAGACACCGTAAGAGTCCCGAAAAATTTCTTGAAACCTTCTATTGTTCGGTATAGTTATAAAACCGGAAATAGGAAAACATTTTGTATTTACATAAGTGAGTGAAATTTAGTGCAGAATGTAGCGAACTAAAATACAAAAATATAATAATAATATATATATGAATAAAATTAAAAGCTAAGAAAATATACCTAAGAAGCCTGCAAATTAAGCAAACTGGAGAAAATTCTGTAACGTAAAAAATTTCGATTCCGAAACAATAATTTACGAATCATTGTAGTGCGTATTGAATTTCTCTATATCTGTGCTTACTAACATTTACTAACATGCGGACGGAATTTTCTGAATAGAACAATCTGGAGATAAGTTACATTAAAAAAATTTTTAAATATTCCTCAAATTCGTAACAAAAAAGAGTTTACCGAAAATACATACACACTGGAGTATAAATTACAGGGCGAGTTTAATACTAATAAAAAACGTTTTCTGTGCTAAAATATGAAATGATTAAATCATGATTTGCGCAAAATATTCATGCATCTAGCTGTTATAATTTTATTATATTATGTGTTAGTTTTGCAATTAGTATCATAAAAAGACGCCTTCGTTTCACTTACTTCACTTCACTAGTTGTAATAAGCGCTACTCAATTTTGCTAAGCTTTTGCAAAATGCGACGCTGCTATTTGGCCTTACTTAATCAAATATACCATCAGGCATTACATATGTATTTGATTATATGTTTGTATGTGTTTGTGTGTGTATACATGCCCTAATTGGCTTATGCTGTTGTTATGCTTATTTTATTATGTTTGCTTTATACAATTAATTATAAGTAATTATCAGTAATTTCATCTACAGCTAGCGTGATTTTTATCTAAATTTTGAAATTTATGTATATGTATAGTATATATGTTTTTGCTTTGTGTATAATTATTATTATTTTTTTATTTATATATTATATTAAACTTATTTACAATATAAATTCGCTTTATGTTTGTCTTGCATAGGTTATCTGCTCCTCTAAAATGGTCAGTAAAGTGTTGATAGTGCTACAAAGTGCGTGTGTAAGAGTGTGTTGGTGGCTGCATATGAGTTTTCTGAGCCGCTTAATAAGCATGGAAATGGATTGGCAAGCAATTAAGCTTAGTTTTTTTTTTCATTATTGTACAAAGCTCGCACAAATTATGCTTTTGGGTTTGGCATGAAAATATACTTTTATGAAAACTGTGCGTGAATAATTGTTTCAGAAATGTAAAAACTGCAAACTTTCAAGCTCGCTCATTAATAAAATTTTGTGACCAAAAATCTTTTTAGTGCCTTGTGAAAGTTGAGAAATATGTATTGTTAGAATGAAAGCTTTTGGTGAATGAATTAGAAGGCAGCTGATTCGTGCTAATTGATTTATTAAATTGGAGTGAAATATGAAAATAAAGTGGTTCAAGAAATCAAATTGAGGATATGCTTAGTGTTATTTAAAATATGAAGATGTATTGTGAAAATATGTAAGCTATAAGTGTGCTGACTGGTGGCTTTATGCATTTATTTTGCGTACATACACATGTTTAACACTAAAAATTTACGCACTTAAGATTTGAACAATGCTATTTTAATTTTATTTCATATCAACTTGTATTTAATAAGATTTCATTAGCTTACTTAGTTTACAGTGATTTGTAGCATCTAATTTAAATTGTTTGTATATTAGTTATAATATTAATAATAATTGCATGTAGTACCCTGTATCCTAAGTGTTATTTATTTTAACCATTCTTCATGTGGATGCGCTCATTCGTTTAGTGATTTTCGATTAATAAGAAAAGCGCTCACTGCGGCTTAATTATTTAAATAGCATGGTTATTTGTGAATAAAAGCTTTTGTGAATAAAATATTTTTATTAATAATGTCTTTGCTTATAATCTTAATATTTTCTTTGCAGGTAAAGGCATATTTAAAGTTTTTTGTTTACTTCTTCATCCATTCTTCATATAATTTCAATTTGTTTTGCTCAACAAGCGCGCTGAAAACCATGCAAAAATTAATAAAGCAAAAGGTGCAACATATTTCGTAATCCATTGACGAATATATAAAAAATATGTAAAAATTAATTTTGAGATAAAATTTCATTTTTATTTTGTTAAATTGTTACTTTTAATTCTGTCTTAAGCAAATGTTTAATAGATTTTTTCACATCACGAAGCTTTTTATGCTTGACCGCATGCTTTTATTATACCCAACAAGCTTTCATCAACTTACGTAATTGATATTCTTATAAAACACATTAACAATTTCCATAATTTTCAAATGTGTTTCTTCCGGACACATTACTTGGTCTTTTATCAAAACCTTCGTCCAATTAACCACATTTCTTCAACTTCGTTTAAAACTTGCGTTTCTAGTCAATTTGGTAATTATATACTTTTCCTTCGTAATCACAGCTTTTACAAGCTATTTTCATTAATATTTAGCACAATAAATCAGCACCTTATTACTACGCTCTATATTCCACTACCAAATTTTACAAATTTAAACATTTTTAATAATATGTAAGTATATATATATATATATATATATATATATATGTACTTATTTACTTAGTTAAACGCTTAAGATCAGTTCTATTTTAGCTAAGTTACTAATGACTAAAAATGAAAATTTTTCAATTTATTTAATATAGTTTCCTTGCTATGTACAGTATGTAAGGAACGTTTTTCGATAAGAGATTCATTATCTGTATTTACTTTGTAGTACTTATTAAATTTACAGCACAAATGTTTCTTAAAAGTTTATTGTAAAACAAAAGCTTATTTTGCTATTAAGGCTACAGGCTTAATCTTTCAAATAATAATAAAAAATTAAAAGATAACAAGAATTAACTGGAAACTAAAGAACTTTGATGCCGAATATTCGCTTACATATACTAGTTGAAATTATTAAAGTAGATAGACTGTCAATCTTTTAAAATATGCTCTAAATCACACTAATCACTTCAAAGATTTTCAAATATATTTTCAAATTAATATTTATGTAATTGAAAACATAGCTACATATTTTCATTACTAATAAAACGAATGAAACATATCGAGCACATTTCTCCTAAGTGCGTTAAACTTGAATGCTTTCTGCATCATTCTGAATGAAGTGCTTATAGCTTACACTAAATACACTAGTACTCTAAAAAGTTTCGATTTGAAAATCTCTCCAAAGCACTAATACATTATAGCGTATTATTTATACGAAATATGTTTAATTAAGGACAGCTTTTTGCATTAAAGCTTTAGTGAAAACCCATATTTCGAATTTGTTTAAAAGATGCCGAAAGCTTGAAAAGCTCTTATTTGAAAGTGCAAGTAACATGCTATGTCTATGATTAAAATTCTTCACACAAAAATCAGATTTAAAGCTTTTGAAGATACTACATATGAAATATGAGTCTTAAACTTGGAGCAAACTTTTGCTAAAAATTAATTTAAGGTAATTAGAAATTTAAATCAAAGATAAATTATTTGCAGTTAAAAAATTATATGAAATCGTGGACAATACTTTTTTCTGTTATTCAATGTTTTGTTCCAAATATTTTTAATTTGCTTTACATATTAAATCTATACATACTATAATACTAATTGATACTAATAGTGGTGATAAGAACTTTTTTATTCCCACTAACTGGGATATTTTCGGACGCATTTCACTTTGTGTGATTAAGTTTAATATGTGATTTGATTTTGTTAAGGATGTTGTTGTGTGAGTGTTAAGTAGTTCCTTTCAAATGTGTGTGTTCCGTGTGTTTCTTAATAATTTCGTTATATGTAACGCCTTTCTTCATGATATGACTTAAAATATTTTCTAGTTTAATGAAAAGCTTATTTGTCTTGAATTTTCTTAGCATTTCTTTCAATACACTTTGTTTTTGCGAAAAACTGAGTTTGGCAAAATTCTGCACATGCGCGCACCTAATAAAACGCGTGCGTTTGTATTGTTCGGACAGCACGTAAACGTAAGATTAACAAAAGAGCGAAACCTGGTGGAATATATCAAATTATTCAACTTTATAAATATGTGTTAATTTTTTATTTTGTTCAATTTAAAAATTATTAAATCTCTTTAAATTTGAGATTATTCTAATAATCGTGCTTCTTAAATTTCTGTTTATCAAGGTACATATTCATATTTTCTTTAATTTCATTACAATTTGTAAGTTTTCTGCTTACATATGCATATGCGCAAGCAATTACGTCTTGTCAATTATCAATTTGTCATAATATGAATTTTAATTAATTTTAGTGTTTTGCTTTTAGTAAAATTGTTGAAATTTTGATTTTTGGCTACGTTCATATTGTGTTGTTCCATTTATCACCATCGTTATGAGCTTGTTTTTGGCTTTTCTTTATTATTATATTTTTATATTAAATTTAACAATTTAACAATTTATTAATTTTTATTTTTATTTTTATTTTTCATTTGTTTTTGTTTTTTCTTGTTGTGTTTTTCGAAAGCAAGTATAAGTTGCGCAGAATTATTGAATATGTGTTAAGTCGTTCAAAGAAAAAATTTACCAGTGTTGACAATAGAATTTCGAAATTTGATAGAACGGTTCAGTTTTCTTCTTAATGTTTTAGTTTTTTTAAATTTAGTTTATTTTTTCTCAATTCACAGCCCATTTGTGTGTGTATGCGTGTGTAAGTATCTCGTTTGTTTGTGGTAAAGGTAAAAATAAATAAAAATAATCAAGACTTCTCGCGAACTAATTTCTAAAAAAATTTCTAACGTGATAAGTAAAAGAAAAAAGGCAAATTTAATTGTTTTGTAAGTAATAAACTTTTTATTATTTTTTTTTTTCGGATTTTTCTCTGCTTTTTCCATAATAATGGTGCTAATAATAATAATAATAGTCCATAATTAATAATGTTTTGTTAATAATGACTAAATTCATAATTAATAATTTCATAATTATTATAATTGCATTTAATAATAATTAAATTCTTAATGCATACCATATGTGAATGCATATAAAAGCGTTTTATTTATCTTAGTTATTATTACTAGTTGATTTAAATTTTTATTTCAATTTCAAATTACGCTTCTTACTCCGGTAAGAATTTTGCCAAAATCAGTTATTCAGTTATGCCATTAATTAAGTAATTTAAAAAATTATTTTGTTTCTGAAATAAAACGAGACTGTTTCAACGATTCGTAGTCTATAAAGACAATTATAGTATATAAACAATTATAAAATATATTCATAATAAATTTATCGTACATTGAAATGATATTAAAAACATTAATTTGTTAGTTTTGGTAATTTGACTAGAACTTTTTAATAAAATTGTTTACAATATAACTGTTTTTTCAATATTTTTATGATATTTCTTTTCATTATTTAACCAAATAAAATGCAAGTGTTTTTGTATTACAAATATAACTCGTGATCATATAAATATGTATACGAGCAGACAGTGTGCTTACGTTAGAGCTTTTAGGCTTTCATACGCTCTCCAAATTGAAATTTGTAAGCTTAAAGCTTATATACGCATATTAAAGGCAAACATTTCAGTGCTCACTTCAACCAAGCTCAGGTTTTTTAAGAAATAAAATCCTATCACTTCGTCGCATACGCACTAAAGGAGAGCGCCTTAATTTATTTTCTCACTTTTGCAATGTTGCTGTATGTTATATACTTTAAAGCTCTCGCTATGCCGCCTACTGCCTATGACATTTCATGCAATTATTTAGCTCTACTTCAGCACTTTAAGAATAAAAATATATTAATATATATATATATTATTTTAATATTAATTTCATTATGTATATCTCATGTACATATGTGTATGATAGTTTAAGCTTCTCCACGGATTTATATTACATATGGTATATGTGTTTGTTTTGTTTGTGTATTGTTGTGCTTAAATGGTACAAATAAGCTGCTGCTTAGATTTGCTTTTCATTTTCGCTTTGTTATTTTTAATTTATTTAATTATATATTTCTTTTTATTAGTATATATGTATGTATTTATGAAATGTTTACTTCTTTACTTCCTTTTTAAATGTATTTTTCTCATTATTTCATATAATTCCGATAGATTGTAAATTTACATATTAATTCTGTGTTTGTTATGCTAGGATAATAACTTACTTCATTATGGGTGGTGCTTACTGTTTTAGCTTTACATTTGTATATGTGTATGTATGTAAGTAATTATGCATCTATTTTTCTCTTCTTGTGGGGGGACTTTCATCCGCCTTTGACGTTTTCACCTATATTTACAATGTGATTTCTATTTTATCAATTAAGTACATTTGACGCTAGAGTTTTCTATATATGTATGTATGTATATGTATATATATTTCCATATATATTTAGCTGTTTACATAGTTTGAAATAGTATTAAAATCAAATGTAAATAACATATATAAGTTAAATAATGCAATTTAAAAACAAAATTTTTTTAAGAAAATTAGTAAAATTCTGGAATAGTGTATCCAACCGCATGAAAGGCAATTCAGCATAAATATTTTGCGAAATGTTTTAAATTTTTACAGTGCTATACAACGTTATGTTGCTGAATTTTACTAAAGTAAAGGTGAATTGCACACAACTTTTGTTGAATAGCATATGGATAATGTGCGAATGTGCTGAAATGTATTTAAAATAAGCTGTAATTCAGAGAAGAGTGTAACACTTCCAAGTTTGATTGTAGAGATGTTCATGCGATTTCTTTAATAAACCAAATATTCGGAATGGTATTTTTGTTCAAAATTTATATTCAGCAAGTGCTGGAAGATTCTACGTACACGTTTTCCAACAATTATTCCAATGAAGACTTCTTTCTCATAGAAATTTCTGAAATTTAAATTTACAAACGCTAAATTATTCTTTCCAGCTTTATTCCGAAGTAATAAATTATTCTGTTTTTGGAATTTCATTTAAAGCTTTGAAATAATGTTTTATGCCAAATAGTTTTCGCATCAACTGTTTCAGTTTATCCGTTAAGCAATATAATACTACCGAATGTTATTCAGCAACCGCTGAATGATATTCGGCTAAAAGTTAAGTGTGGTATAAGCTAAAACCATCAAAATTTTCTAAAATTAATTAATTGTAATAGAAAATAATTGCAGTTTTAATACTGAAAAATTAATTTGAGATGCATAAGTATTTTATCGTACACATTAGTTAATTTATGATTATTTTAAATTATTTGTAGCACGTCATGCCACAAAATTAACTGTAGATATTAATATGTTTATGCACTTTACTATACGATTGACTGGAAAAATAATTTTAAATAGCTAATTTCAAATAATGATTCAACAATTAATTAAGCATACAAAAAACAGTTACAAAAAATGTTCAAAAAATTTATAATCAATCCTTATTAATATAGAAATCATATTTATATTGCACTGTTGGTTAGTTAAAGTAGTGTTAATATGAAATTTGGTTTTCAAAATTGGTTGATTTCCAGCTCCTTTAACAATGTTGCTGTTTTTTTTTTAATACTAAGCGTAATTAATTAATTAATATACAAATTGTTTAATTAACTTAAAGAATAGGGCTGCTCTGTGTATGTACGCGTCATAATTAATGAATACAGTACAGTATAGAGTAGAAATTAATTTTAATTTTCTAAACTTACAAATTCGCTATACAATAAGTTTTTTTTGAAATTTCTTCTTTCAATTTTCAAAAAATTTACTTAGTTAATAAATAAACTTATATTTCTTTTTTTGGTTTATTTAGCTGTAGATTTGTTGCATATTTTCTTTAATGTATTTTTAAGTATAATTTTTTTTTAATCAGATATTTATGTAATAAATGTGAAATTATTTTCTTTTTATGTGTTTTTACATACTTAGAGTCGACTGCATGATTTTCAATTTGCAAAAAATATTTATTGTACGTTTTAGATAGTTACATGAGTGTAACTTTTAATAATGTTTATAATAATAATAATGATTTTATACGCTAAAATTTTTTTTTGACTTTTTTTGGAAATTATGAATTATAATTTTTGTACATCTCCGTATTTGCTGTTGTTATATGTTTTTTAGTTACTTTTTTGGAATATTTTAAACGCAGTATTGTTTTTACAATGCAAGTGTGTAAGTTTCTGTGTGACCTGTGTGCATGTGTATGTTTGTCTGGAAAACGATTATTTATTTTTGCGGAGTGGGTGATTTGGGATCATGATTTCGAGATAGACTGCAAGAAATATTTTAAATTTCCCTTTTTTACTAATTAATAATTATTTATTAATAATTTATTTCTTATATTTTAAAGAAAAAAATTCTACGCAGTTTTTGCGTTGCGCGATTTATATGCGAAAATCATTCAAATTGTGTTTGCTTTAATAATTATTTTTTTTACTACTCAGTTAATTTGTTTTGTTTTATTTTTGTTTGTTTTTTTTTGTTTTTTTGGTTTTTACACACTTCTCCTAAGTACAACTGCTATCTCAATATTATTTGTTTGTATCTTGTTTTTCTTCTCATCACAAAGTATTTGTATCATACTTTCTTGAGAATATAAAAAATACTAAATTTTAATTTTAGTTTTGTTTTGTGTTATATTTCTACTCTCATTTAGTATAATATTTTCCATATAATTTATTTATTATTACTTTTATTTATAATATTAATAATATTTATTAATAGATTTGTATATAATATGTGTATATATGTGTGTATATAAATCTTTTGGGGGGATTTAAGTGTAGTTCTAATTCTTGCTTTTTTATTTTCTATGCATTCTTTAAAAAAACTTTTAGTTGATTATTTTAATATATATGTATATTTATATATATATTTGTAGAAAATTTGCAAAGAAAATTTAACAAATTTTAAAAATGATTAGCTTTTATTTTTGCTAAATTAATATTAACATCTGGCTTTTCTAAATTTATACATACTTTTAATAAGCATTTGGTTCTTATTTTCATATAGAATTTACCTGTATTTTTATTTTTTTTACTAAATAGATTAAATAGTTTACTGCTGTTTACTGTGTTTTGTTTTCGATATTTGTTAGTATTCGAACAGCAATTTATGTAAAGAGTCTTCACGTATTGTGATGATAATTAATCGATTTCGCTAAAATTGCAAAAAATATTATTTGCATTGTGTGGTTATTTAATTAAGTATTAGTTGAAAGCCTCGGTTTGTAGGTTATAAATAAATGAGTAACTGTAAATGAGAAGTTTCAAATGAAAAAGAAAACTGTAAAAGTTAAAATTAGAAAAAGAATTAGAAATTATCAATTTTATTACTAAAATTTTTAATTTAATCTAAAAATAAAAATAAAATAAATGCATAAAATATATTTAACTCATAAAATAAAAAAATATAAATAAATAAAAAAAAAATTAAATAGTTAAATAAAAAAAAATTAAAAAATAATTATATGTAACATTTAAAAACTTATAAATATTGTAATATTGCCACTTTTATATTATAACATATACATATTATAACAGAAACGAAAATAAAAAACAGAACAAAAAACAGTTTTTATTAATGATAATTAACACTAATGAACGCATGGATTTAATACTTCATTATTATTAGTTATTTATTTGTGGCATAATTTCTTAAATAGTTCATATATTATTTAGTTCGCCTCTGTTGTGACTACTCTGCCTCATTTATATTAAAACTAACTTTCTAAATATTTCCCCCAACTATCGTCATCACTGCATTTTTTTTATTTTCAGTAATAATAGTAATATTTGTTAAATATGTACTTTTAAATTAATTTTTTATTTTTTATTCATTATTTATTATTTATTTGTTGGTTTTTTGTTTTTTACTTAAATATTAATTAAATTCGAATTTTTGTGTTAGATTTTCAATTATTCTTCGCTTTCTTCTTGCTTATAAGCTAAAATGCTAAAAATTTCCTTCCTTTTCTGTTCCAGAATAGTTCCCAATATTTCCCAATGAACTACTATTCACCATACTGCCTCGTGCAAGCGCCTCCATTTTGCTTTATTAAACGCAATCCATTACTTTATTCCACTTTAAACTCGTGCTCTCTTATGTCGTCATTATATCGCTCTATATAGCTGTTTAATTTATATGTTGCAAAAGTTCAACATTAACTTCAACAAATTTAATTCATTTTTTTATATATATATTTGTTTATTTCTTTCTTTTGTAATAATTTCTAAATCAATTTTTGCGCGGATTCTGACCGTCTTTGCCCACCCGAATACATATGTATGTGTTTTGTAATAGGTATCTGTATATAAGTATTAATGTATGTATGTATACGATTGTTTGGTCAAACAATGTACAAAGCGAAATTTTTCGTGTATATGTATGTATGTATCAAAAAACGTTTTATTATGTCTGCAAATTTCAGCATTGTATGTATGTATGCATATATGCATAAATAATACGGCAGGGCTATCATATGAAGAGTCATTCTACTGATCAAGAAATTCCTACTTGACGTTTATTGCAGTGAATCTCATTGATATTGGTGGTCCGAGAGATAAAGTTTTAAATTATTAAATGTTTTTGAATTGTATACGCAACTAACTGAGGAGCTTTTGTTCAGCCGCTCAAAGCTTCATTTTAGGACAAGTTCACGTCAACTCAAGTCAAAGTCGACTGTGTGTTTTAGCACTACTATCTTAAACATTTTCTGTGTCTTGTCTGTCTAATATTTCTACCAGTATTATCTGCATAATCTTCCTTGTGCATTCTCCTTTTCTTTCATACTTCTCATACTTTCCTTTTTTTTCCATGCTCTCTGTTCTCTCAGTTGTGCCATCTCGCACCCCAGCCGTATATCTATCTCTTGCAAATCATTCTTGTCTTGCAAACCAGAGTTTCGCAAACTCTCTCAGCGCTTATTTCCTTACTCTCTTCATGCGTTTAGCCCTGCCTTGGCGTATACATACATATTTTGCCAAATTTTCGTATCTTGTTTGTGTTTAGTTCTTCTGTGTTATTTAATTGATATTGTGGTACTTTAAGGCTTGTAATCTCAACGTTTTTTGGAACTTGCTTTTGTTTTTTTTTTTTTTATTACAAACTGTGGAAAAAATATTTCCCAATTTTTTTCCGATTTTCACTACTTCTCTAATATACTTGCTCGTCTTGCTACAAATTCGCGCTTGCTTATATATATTGTATGATTTTCACTACTTGCTTCGCATTATTTTCAAACTATTTGTGTTTGGTAATAAATTTTAAATAATAATTATTTATTTAGTTCTTATTAGCGCACGTTGGCATGCTAATTTTTATGGTATCTTTACTAAGGTTTTGGTTTGTTCGCTAAGTTTAATAAATTCCCATTATGATTCTTTTTTTTTACTAATAATGTATTTTTACGCATTATTTTATTCTGTATGCGATAATTTGCATTCTTTCAATGAAGTATATAATTATTTAATTTTTTTAGATTTTTTAAATTTTACATTTTGTATAAAAATTATTATTTTTTTTTCTATTTCTTTAGTTTTAATTTTAAGTACTTAGTATTTGCTCTAAATGTATTGATGCAGTTTTGTCTATATTTGTTTTTTGTATTTTGAAAACCCAGAACAGTTCATTTTTTTCGGTTCTTTGTTCATATTTTCCAGTCAGCTTTTTTGTAGTTGTTGTATTTGTGTGATAATATTAATTGTAGTGGTAATTAAGTAATTGATTAGTTAATTTATTCAACTATTGTTGTAGTTATGTATGTTTTAATATATGTTTATATGGTACATATGTATGGAAAGTGTTTTGTAGTTGAATGTAATATCGAACTCTAAAGTGTGATCGTGTGCATAAAAAATGATTAGTAAACTTTCAAATATATGCTTTTGAAAATTTAAAGAAATCTATCTTTTGTTTTGTTAATAATATTCAAATTTACTTGTTATTTGTTTTGTTTTGCTTTGCTTATACGGTTTTTTTGCCTTGCGAAAAAGTTAATTAATAAATATATTTATATATATGTATGTATATATATATAGATATATGTGTGTATAATGTATATGCGTGTGTTGTATATATATCTACGATATTATTTTTTGTATGCTTAATTTTGTTTTTGGTTTGGCAAAAATTGTTCAACTTCTCTTTGACATCCACTTTATTCGCTATTTTCTACTCGTACACGCATTTTCGTTAGCGGTATTTCAGTTC
Organism: Bactrocera minax; assembly: GCA_021498325.1. Taxonomy (NCBI): domain Eukaryota; kingdom Metazoa; phylum Arthropoda; class Insecta; order Diptera; family Tephritidae; genus Bactrocera; species Bactrocera minax. The sequence goes on along the minus strand of JAKEEE010000169.1, from coordinate 1,441 downwards.
TTCTAAATTTTGTGATAATAATACTTTTTTTTTTGGATTTTTGAATATGCATAAATATATTTATGCATACTTTTTTTTCTTGTTCAAATTTTTAATAACATTATTTATTACACACTTTATCGGCATGTTATTTTCATTGACGTTTCGAAAAAATTTTATTCCACTTTGATGCTTATTTGCTCGTGTATGTTGTTGAGCTTCGGTAAAAGCTTGTGTTTGGTTTTGGATCGGTTTGCCTGGTTAGTTGATAGGAAGCTGGATTTACATCATCGGGTAAGACATTTTAACTGGTTTAGTGGCATTGATTTTGTTGATAAACTGTTCTCTGACCTAAAAATTAATAGTAAAATATAAACATTAGTAAATGTGTGACAAATATAACGCAAACGATTTAAATATTTTTTGTTATTAATTTTTTGCTTCACATATTGAGCACGTAGGAGAACTAAGAAGATGTGATTAAGCTCAGTATATTTTACATAAGTATCTTTATGTTATGAAGAATTAGTTTTTAGATTTAAACAATGTTGAAAATGCCATCACCAACGTTTTATAGTTTTCATTCCATAAGTGAAAGCCCGCATTCTTGACTTGCAATTTGAACGCTCTAACGTCTGGCATCAGATGTGCTTTATTGAAACCTTTGATTTACTACACTTCTTTTAAAAGTAATATATAATATATCTTCATTTTTCATCACTTACCTATTTAATTTTGCACGTTGTTTGTTTTCTATGGGCTTTCAATGGGATATTCATTATTGTAATCTTGCACATATGTTGCTTAGTGAATTTATTTTGTGGGATCAATATTTTATTCAGTTAATTGGAATCTATTGAGTACTCTACGGCTGCCATTTCTTTTGCTGCTGGTTGTTTCTGCTGACTGTTGTTGAATTTAGAGGTTTATTTGCTGCGCTTTTACTTTTAGTTTTGCTTCATTTTTTTTTTGTTCTATTTGGTAATAGATTTTTTTCTTTGTTATATATTTGTGTATATTTTTTGTTGCCCTTGCAATTACTCTTTCATCATTATTTTCGAAAAAAGTAATCGTTTGTAATTGTTAATGTTGTTTAACGCTTTAAGGAACTCCGATTGTTAATAGGGTCGGCTGGCGTCCTTTGGCCGCTTCAGTTGAACTTTCAGTCTTTTCATGCCAATCTGGAAACCATTCATTGCCTGAATGGCCGCTTGAGCGCTGGCAGGATTATCGAATGAAACAAAACCTATAAAAGAAGTGAGATATATAATTAATAAAGACAATCGTTAAGACGATAGATGTGCGTTGAGTGTGTGTGTTTGAAGTGCTTACCAAAACATTTACTCTGATTTGTAGCGCGATCAATGAAGACCTTTGAACTGATCACATTACCAAATGGCAGGAACATCTGCATCAATTCCGCATCGCCGAATTCTTGCGGCAAATGATATATGAATAGATT